>CAKJTW010000282.1:0-147841 GCA_917880005.1 Nanger dama | reverse complement strand
CCTGCTGTCAAGCAGCCAGGCCCGCCCTGGCCACAGCTCCCGGTGGGCTGGCTGTTCCGTGCGGTGACGGCAGGTAGAGGAGTGCCCTTGGAAGCAATGGGGCATCAGTCTGTCTGGGATCCAAATTGGTCAATCTGTGTCCTGTGAAAAATACAAGCACATCCTCTCCCACAGGTTAGCAGTATTGCTGGCCCTGTCCACTCTCTTGTAAGGATATCTTTTCACTAACCGGAGGCTGAGTCGTAGCCCCTTTTAAAGGCTGAATAGAAAATTTTTTCAAACCCATTTATTATGAAAAGAGCATGTTGCAAGATTTGATGGGGAGAGCTATACTTAAACTACCCTTCTTTTAGTTTTTGAATTAACAAAGCTTGTGAGGGTAAATGATGTAAAATTCGACCACAATAATTTCCTATAGCAATCTGCCAAATTATCATCAAACAGAAGAGCATCAAGTTGTTCCTTATTATGATGGAATTACAATCTCTGCTGGCTCTTTACCAAACAATTCAATATTCCATTTCTTCTCTTGTAATATCAATGTTGCTATCAAGCCTGGATGAGAAGCCACTCCTTTCTCAGCTTGGGCGGGAAGGTGGATCTATTCTAAGGGACCATTCTGCCGCAGAACTCCCTAGGTGCTGTCAGGGTTGCTAGGCAAAGGAATTGCCAGTTTACTCTTAAGTCAATTCTTTTACATAACTATCAGATAAAGCTGCTTCTACTTTGCCTAGGGCTTCCCGAGCCTCAGCAGTCAATTGTCTTTTAGAAGTGGGGTTAGAATCTAAAAAAAAAGAGACTTTTAGTTCAGCAGTGGTTGATGTTAAATAAGGTCTAATCCAGTTAATATCACCTAAAAGTTTTTGATAATCAATTAAAGTAACTAGATGGTCTTTTTTCAATTGCAGCAGGGCATGAGTCACAGTTTCTGAACTGATAACCCTTCCTAAGTAAGTTATGGGTGGGTTAGTTTGAATTGTCCCTAGGGCAAGTTTGAAACCTCTAGCTGTCAATGCCTTGGTCAGATTTTGGAGGACAGTTTGCAAAAGAGGTCTATCAGGATGAGCTATTAAAACAACATCCATGTAGTGAATCATATATACCTGTTTATATTTAATCCTAGTATCTTCTAGGGCAGTATTAACACATTTCTGGCATAGGGTGGGGCTATTTTTATTTAAGCATCCCAAATGTATAACTTGCTTTTATTAAACAGGGGAAAAGTCAACATATTTTCCAAAGAGGCAGATATCCCAGTAACTAATGTAACATCAGTTTGTTTGACAAGGCACTTAGAATAAGCAAGCAATTAAATTCTTCAGGTAGGAACAGAACATCAACCAGCTTCAGATCCCAGAATCATTACAAACCAACAAGTTAGGCATTGTTTTGCTTAACAATTTTAACTTTAATGTAAATATATATTATTTAGAATATTAGCTTCTGAACTACATAATGACTTTATCACTATAATTAAAACCAGGACTTCTGAAACCTCCAAGTAATCTTTTAAAGTGTTTTTAATATGGACATAAACTAACTCCTATTTTTCTCTGCATACCAATTTTGAAATAACTGTCACAATATCTCGACATTTTCACAGGAAGAATTTTAAGGCTTCTGGCACATAAAATGTGCAACATCTGTGTGGCAATAATGTTATAATTATATACAGAAAATATTTAAAATTCTCCTTGAGCAACTTAAGTTCTAAAGATTGAAAAACTTTTAAGTGTCTATGTTAATAAAATATTAAAACACTATGAGCTTTTTGATAAACTTGACACTGATTTTGTAATTACATAAAGAATGTGCAAGATAAGACCTGCAGACTAAGTGATTCATCATTGAAATTAACTGTTAAACTGAATGTAATTATTGATATCATTAGTGTTTTAGATCAAACTTTTAACACAAATAGGCTTTAATATAAATTTAAAACATTTCCAATTAAACTGTAACGTCGAGGCAGAAAATGTCAGATCTATGTTTGCCTAGCTTTTAGGTGTCACGGAAATAAGTCTATGAATCCTAATTTATCTTTTTGTCTAAGTCACCATTGTAGATAATGTGTTAATAAGTGGAAAATTAGTGAAAATACAAAGTGACTATTTTTCATTAAAAAAAAAAAGAGTTATCAACACCTTGTCTTAAAGTTCTGAAACAGCATATTCAGTTTTTAAGGTTAAAAATGGCCAAACCTATTATTATAAATTATAAATTTTGGTAATTCTTCTTTTGGCATTAAAAGTCACAGCACAAATTCTTATGCTTTAATAGATAATACATTAGTGTATCTCTCAATATACATTTGCTAACATTCTCCATCAGTATGAAGTTGGGCGAGGCTATTTTTCATTCCTGGGGCAAAACCTTCCACTGAAACCGGAGGAAAGGCTGTTTAAGGTTTTTTGATGGCAGGCTAAAGGCAAGCTGCTTTTTATCCTCAGGATTTAAAGGAATGGTGAAAAAGCAGTCTTGTAAATCAAATACAATTAATTATATTATATCCCTCTGGAACGGCTACTGGAGAAGGGAGCCCAGGTTGTAATGGGGTCGGCAGCAAAAATAATAGCCTTCATTATAAATTTGGATACCCCAATCCAGTAGGTAGCTGTTGAGGAGTTGGGCTGAAGGACTTAGGTTAAAATTTAAGCCCGGAAGGCAGGCTGTGCCTCAAGGAAAATAGCTTACTCCTTATCTGGTGACTCAGAGCCTCCTGACCGATTCTTAACAGATAACTTATGACCTGGTCAAGGAAACCCCCTCCCAAGAATGTATCTCTCTGTCGGACTTTTCTGGGTAAAAATTGACCAAATGCCGCAGGGTGATCAGCCAACCGTTTCAACTTAATTACCTGCAAACTTTTCCCACCAATCAAATGTATCCACCTCACCTATGGCCCCTACTTCATTGTATCCCATACCCTGACCTCATCCCCACCTACCTGTGATTTTTTTGTATAAAAGTCCCTCACGACTGGCGTTCGAGGTTCGCTCCTCCTAAGGAGATCGAACCCCGGCGCGCCCGGCCTAATAAATCCTCTTGCTGATTGCATCGAATTCGAGTCACTGTGGTCTTTGGGGCGACGGTTCCCGAGAAAAGGCCACGAGGTCTTACATCTGGGGGCTCGTCCGGGATCGCCTCGCTCACTCAGACCCTTTGGCTCTTGAATTCGGAGGTACGCTCGAGCAATTCTGTGTCTCCGTGTACGTCTGTAAAAGGTCTGTGACTAGTCTGCTCTGTGTTAAATCTGTATTGTCTCACTTTTCTCTCCTGCTGCTTGACTTAATCCTTCGGAAGTTTCAGTGAACAAGCGAACGGTTGTGAGGCAACTGATTAGTCCCGGCCAGGGCTACTCCCTGGTGGACTTTGAAGGCCTTATGACAGGTGAGCCCCAGTAACTATCGCCCGGCTGGGTGAAACTTCCCTGTCTTTCTTGTGAAGATATGGCCTAATATTACCTTTTTGTGGGCACGGGTCAGGCACTTAAAAGCCATTAGGGCGCCTGCCACTTGAAGACTCCCGTGACAGGATAAGGGGGTCACGGAACGGGCCAGAAGCCGCTAGGGCGCCCGCCCCCAGCAAGAAAACTTCCGTGCAACGGCATAGGCACACGAGTGAACTCAAAGCACGCCATAAGTCCACCTCTCTGGCCGCCACCATTCCCGGTAGGATTTTTGGTGGCTATCCTCAGTAATCTTTCTTTTCTTCCTCCTGGTCTCCTCCGGCTGCTGAAACAAGGATCTGTGCCCTCGCGCACCTGTCTGTCTGTATCTGTGGGGCACGCCTGTATCTGTGGCGTATGCCAGGGACGCCTGGAACGCCGACCTGGGAGTGGGGGTCGTGAGATTCCCCTCCGCCTGAATTCTGTATCTGTGGAGCTAGGAAGCTCATCTGCTCAAGACTTGCCGAGGGCAAAAGTTTACAGCAGCCGCTTTTATCTGATTTTTCCGCTGCTACTCGTCTTACTTTGTACTCGTTAAGTGTTCATTTTTGTGACAAACTGACGATGGGACAGACTGTGACAACCCCGTTGTCTCTGACGGTAGATCATTGGACAGAATTAAAAAAATCGGGCCCATGATCTTTCCATGACAGTGAAAAAAGGAAAATGGCAGAGTTTATGCGCAGTAGATTGGCCCAGTTTTAATACCGGCTGGCCGCCAGAAGGGTCGTTCTCTTCAGAACAAGTCAAACAGGTTAAAACTGTAATTTTCACCCCTGCTACTGAGCACCCGGACCAGGTGCCATATATTATGGTCTGGGAAGACCTGGTCCGTTCACCCCCGGTGTGGGTTCGGCCTTTCGTTTTCCCCACAGGAAAGCCGTTGGAGCCTGCTGCAGAGATCTTTGCCCTAAAATCCACGGCAAAGAAAGAAAGAGACAAAGGCTCCCGTCAAAAATATATATCCAGACCTGCAAACTGACTTCTTACTTTTAGATTCTCCCCCACTCTACCCGCCTGTACAGGTCCCACCTCCGGCACCTCAGAGGGCACAAGCGATCGCCTTGCCTGAACAGCCAAAAGAAGGGGAAGAAATGGGCCCGGTGGCAGGAACACGGAGCCATAGAGCTGTCACCCTGGACTCCCCCGCTCTCCCCTCCCGGGAGAATGGGCCCCCTGATGACCGTGGGGTTCGGCCACTCCAGTATTGGCCATTCTCTGCCTCGGATCTTTACAACTGGAAAAATAACAACCCCTCTTTTTCTGATAACCCCCAGGCGCTGACCTCTTTGATAGAATCTCTTGTTTTCTCACATCAGCCCACTTGGGATGATTGTCAGCAATTGTTGCAGACCTTGCTCACTACAGAAGAAAGACAGCGAGTACTGTTGGAGGCTCGCAAAAAATGTGCCAGGGGATGACGGACGTCCCACAGCGCTTCCTAACGAGATAGACGCTGGCTTCCCGCTGACGAGACCCTAGTGAGACTACAATTCTCCGGCAGGTAGGGAGCACCTGAGGGTCTATCGCCAGGCTCTGGTGGCGGGTCTCTGAGGGGCAGCAAGGCGCCCCACCAATTTGGCTAAGGTAAGAGAAGTGACTCAAGGGCCTACTGAGTCACCTACTGTATTCCTAGACAGATTGATGGAGGCATTCAAGAGATTTACTCCCTATGATCCCACATCTGAGGAACATAGGGCTACAGTGGCCATGGCTTTTATTGATCAGTCAGCTCTAGATTTTAAAAGAAAGTTGCAGAGATTAGATGGGTTACAGGGATTCTCTCTTCAAGATCTGATCAAAGAAACAGATAAGGTGTTCAATAAAAGGGAGAACTTATCCCGGGGACCCTTGGGGATCCCCATTGCCCTTTACCGGCCCAATTCAAGCCTTTCCTGTAAATGTTAACCCGGGGGAATAGGCTGGCAGCCTGGTACCCTTGGGAGGCCAATGATTTAAAAGAGCTCAAAAGGCAGTGGCAGAAAATGGCCCAAACTCCCTGTGGGCAGAAACTATTCTCCAGGCCCTGGCTCATCAACCACAAGAGGGACACTTTAAGAAGGAGTGCCCTCAAGGCAGGGGAAGACATACCAGTCAGAGACCTCCCACTACCCCATTTATGTGCACCATCTTAGGGGTCATCAAGATTTACCTGGATTGCTTTCAATGGGAAATTCCCCGGCCGATGCAGCGGCCTCCCTTACAATCCAAGCTTGTAACTTACAAGATGCCTATGATCTTCACGATCTTACTCATATAAATTGGAGAGGGCTACATAAAAGGTTCCCACAGATCCCTATTAGAAAATTAAAGAAAATTATACATACTTGTAAATCCTGTCTTCCTTATTTACAAGCACCGCCTTTACAGCCCCCAGGAGTAAACCCTCGAGGGCTAAAACCCAATGTGCTGTGGCAAACTGATGTAACCCATTATTCTCCTTTTGAAAAACTTAAGTGCCACCATCAAAATTTAAAGGCTCAATTACAAAAACAAAAAGGGGAAATAAGCCCTCACCAGCAACTTGGAATGGCACTCTTTACTCTAAACATATTAAATTTTTCAAAAAATGAACTGATACCATGTTTTCAAAAACATTGGTCCAACCAAGAAATAAAACCTGAAATACAAGTGAGATGGAAAGAACCCATCACTGGTCAGTGGAAGGGGCCTGATCCACTCCTTACAATGGGGAGAGGATTCGGATGCATATTCCCCATTGGGGACCCCAGCCCTATATGGGTGCCAGTAAGGAATCTTAAATTTACACCACAAGAGAGGTCAAATCTCAAAAGCTGACAGAGATTAAAGAGACATTCACATATTGAGCCCAAGAACAAAAAGTTCTTGAGGCGATCTTTTCTTCCTTTTCAGATCATCCGATGCAACGACCCTGCTGGACACCGCTCCTGGTGATCGTCGGATTACCTAGCCTCTCCGTGCTGACCTTCCTCATTGCTGTGGCTGTGCAACAGTTTTTAAAATCTTTGAAGCCTGGGTTTAACGGCACAAGGCCATCAACCATGAGGATACATCAGTGTCAGCATCCATGCTGGGAGTTCAACAAGCTCAAACCATCGAGATTATAAACAACACATCCACTGCCTCTGCTCAGGGATTTCAAACTAGCTTGAATATCTGAGATCTGCTATGATGGGACTCCAATAACAGCTTGATCTCCACGCTCTCCATGCCAGAGCGATCGAGGCGTTGTGTTCTGGCACTCATAGACTGCGACATGAGATACTCCAGCTTTTGTCTGACAGCTTTTCCAATGTTAAATGAGACTCTTAACAGGTAAAAAAGGGAGCAATGGATCTATGGGACTGGATACAAACTTGATTCACCTGGTTTAAAAATGCCTTCTATTTGCTTGTTTTTGTTATTCTGCTTGTTGTAGTGTTAAAAAAGGTTATGCTTGCCCAGGTCATGAAAGAGGAGCCCCACGTTGGGGACCCACAAAACCCCTGGATTAATTTAGCCCTTCAAGAGATTAACTGAGACAGATAAATAAAAATAAGAGTTCTAGATGCTCATCATCTAGAGAGATTCCGCCTAGCCCCCAAGAGGTGGCTGGATAGCCAATGACGGGTAAGACCCTCAGAGGAGGGCAACCTAAGACAGGCACAGCCGCGAGAGGGGCTGGCGAGGCTGGAGGTTGGCCGCCTACAGCTCTATGCCTTGCTCTACAGAACAGCAATACAAATGTCTCGAGGGCTTAAATAAAATATATTAAAAAAAGGGGGATATGTGGGGCCCTAAATGGGAAACCTTAAAAACAAAGGGGCTAGCTTTGCGGTCGAAAACCTAAGATGGCGCCCAACGTGGGGCCGCAATCCCTCACTCTATGATTTCAGGATTGAAATCACGGACAAGAAGAAGAGGGGAATGAAGGACTTAGGTTAAAATTTAAGCCCGGAAGGCAGGCTGTGCCTCAAGGAAAATAGCTTACTCCTTATCTGGTGACTCAGAGCCTCCTGACCGATTCTTAACAGATAACTTATGACCTGGTCAAGGAAACCCCCTCCCAAGAATGTATCTCTCTGTCGGTCTTTTCTGGGTAAAAATTGACCAAATGCCGCAGGGTGATCAGCCAACCGTTTCAACTAATTACCTGCAAACTTTTCCCACCAATCAAATGTCTCCACCTCACCTATGGCCCCTACTTCATTGTATCCCATACCCTGACCTCATCCCCACCTACCTGTGATTTTTTTGTATAAAAGTCCCTCACGACTGGCATTCGAGGTTCGCTCCTCCTAAGGAGTTGGGCCCCCCCCCCCCCCCCCCAAACCTTTTTGTGTCCCATGCGCTCTGGGGGGTTTGGGGGCGCGGCCCCCCCGACCCCCCCCCCCGGCCTTCGGGCAAATTGGCTCAATTATTTTTGTTTGTTGTTTACCTAATCCTTTTGATGGATCATAGCCCATCTGCAGCATTTGAGAGGTCACTTTATTATCAGGGCTAAACAGTAACACTCCCATTTGAGACAGCACGTCCCTCCCCACAGGGTAAAGGGGAGTGAAGGAACTACATACGGTTGAAAAGTCCCCCAAGTATCCTAAAATCGCCAATCTAAAATTTTTGCACTTTTAGCTATTGCAGGGACTTCAGGGCAAATGAAGCAAAATTTGACCCCTGAAATCTATCAGGGTAACTTGCCAATCATCACTATTTTGTAAAAGACTTATAGTTGATCCTTATTGAATGGAATTACTATATTTGCTACTTTTTTCCTAAAAAGTTCCACACCTTTTCTTAATTTTATAATTAATTGTGCCACCAAGCTGGGATAAGATAAAACTATTTTTATTGGGGTCACTGGTAGATGGAACCAATAGGCCTTCTTGTCACAAGCTTCTTGTAGGAGTATGTTTTGTTGGCAAGAATAATTTAATCTCATCTTTTGGTAATATTAATCCTAATTAACTGATCCTTTAAAGCCTCATCCACTTTAACAAGAGCCGAATCTGTCTCACTAGTCAACTTTCCCTTAAAACTGGGATTAGGATCGCCTTATAAACAATCAAACAAAGGCTTTAAATCTGCAATAGTCAGTTTTAAATGTGGGCATATCGAATTAATATCGCTAGTAATTTCTGGAAGTCATTTAAAATTAGTAAACAATCTCTCTGCAGCTTTAAAGGGACATTATCAGGTTTTAAAACTTTTGGCAAACCTAAATATAAGAAGCAAGTAAAGAGCTGTTACACAATATCCTTATAAGCTTCTCCAGTTACCGTTTTGTAACCTAAATCTGGTCTATAGCTTTTTAGATGACAAGCAACTATCTAATCATTGATTGAATATCTCCAGCAATTCACTACTCTCCAAGGTTCTAAACTCTCCCTCTAACCCTAACCCTAACAACACTAACCCTAACCCTAACCCCTAACCCTAACCCTAACACCTAACCACAACCCCTAACCCCAAACCCTAACCCCAAACCCTAAACCCCTAACCCCTAACTCTAACCCTAAACAATAACGCTAATCCCAACCCTAACCCCTACCCCTAAACCTAACCCCTAACCCTAACCCAAACCCCTAACCCCTGACCCTAACCCTAACTTGACACCCTTACCCAATACCCTATACTGACCCCCTAACTGTAACCCGACACCCTAACCCACATCCTAAACCTAACCCACATCCTCCTCACACCCTCAACCCTATATACTTACCCTTTGTAGGTACCTGTATCATCATTTTTGACACTTCACATGCATAACAAAAGACAAGGCTGTAATGTTTCAAACATGGATCCCAGACCCATGAACCACATAAAAGGAATATAAATACTATGATCACATCCTTTAAATCCCTTGCACCACCAAAATACCTCTCCACGACATATCCAATCGGTAATGATGGAATACATGTAAGTCATACGTATTGTAACTTAGCAATCTAATACACAACAGTAATCTGGATATATATACACAGGTAGATATTTATACCATAAATATTTCAACAAATTCCACTTTCCACAATGGTTTCAAGCCTCACAAAAGTAGAATGAACAGCACCTTTTCCCACTAGGAATCGAAGAATTGCTCAAAATAACAGTCAAATATCATGCTCATCAAGACCATGAAAATTTTAATGATGACCATCACAAAGAAGGTCAGCAAGGTGGATAGAACAGATTATTCAGTGTTCCAATACAAGTTCTACCCAAATCCATAAAGAAAAATACGCATAGGAAACTACAAATTGAAAGCAAGTCTATTGAGATAAATATTGGACATCATTTGCAAGAATCTTTAAGGCATAACTGCAGACATTCTTCAACATTCTTCAAATTCATAGAATGACAAGAAAGTATGGCTACATAAGCTACTAATGAATAACCTCACAAGCCATTTAAAACCAGATGACACCGTCAAATGTCATTTTCAATATTTAATAGCTTTGATCTATGAACAAGACTGTAAGACAGAAAATTAAAATTGAAATACATGAAGTAACTCAATAGATATGCAAACATCCCATGGTAGTGAAGTCAATTAACATGAGTGATTAGGACTGTAATGCACAGACTCATCTCCAATTCGATGTGATCAGAACTCATATTTGGCAAAAAATGCAAAAGCTGATTTTAACAGTCATAGTATTTTTCTTTGTACCCGTAAAAAGAAAAACAAACAAGGAAAACTAAATCGAAGTGGAAGTGGGGCTGCGGATTACATGCTAATGTAAAAACCATACGATTTCCTGATTTTGGAGGTGATGTGCTGGTTCTGCAGAAGGTACCCATTTTGGATAAAACACATAGAGTACTTTAGATGATGTGGCAAATGCGAGCGCCTTTTCCCATTGCTAGTGTTTTGTGCCTTTTAAGTTACTGGAAAGTGAACTATGTTTCCAAACAACCATGTCAGAACCACAAGAGAAATTTAGAGTAGACAGGCATGAAACTTTCTTATACAGGCCAAGACTTACCCAGAGGAAGTTCAAGGGAAGCGGTGATGCTCCCTGCCCTTGCAGGAGTCCACATGGAATGAAGAAGTATCGTGGGACGTGTATTAGTCACCACCATGTCTTGGGTCCTCTGGATGACCTATCGCCGGAGAAAGATTTGACAGATAAAAGTTTCCACATAAGTTCACAAAAAGTTTTTAGACTACATTCAGTAAAGCTGAATCATTTCGGATCAACTTACAATCATATAAAATACTACCATTTACGATCCCAATCAATATACAAAAATCACTTGCGTTGTCTATACACTAATAACAATCAGAAACAAAAATTAAGAAAATCCCACTTATAACTGCACCCAAAACAATAAAACAGCTAGCAACAACCTTAATCAAGGACCTAAAAGACCAGTGGTCAGAAAACTAGAAAGCACTGATAAAGAAACCGAAGAAAACACAAAGAAACCGAAAACTGTTCCATGCTCACGCACTGGAACAATGAGGAATTAAAAGGTTCATTCCAGCCAAAGTCATCAACAAATACACTGACTGCAATCACAAAATAATATTCCATGGCATTTTTCACAAAAATAGAAATATTCCTAATATTAGACTGCTAATATGGAACAGGACCTTAAATGGCCAAAACGACTCTGAGAAAGAAGAACCCAGCTGGAGGCATCTTCCTATCTGACTTCAAACCACATCACGGAGCTGTAGTGACCACCACAGTGAGGAACTGGCAGGAACACAGACACATGGACTCCAGGAGAGAACAGAGCCCAGGAACGAACCCACATGTACACGGTCCGTTCATGAAAATCAAACCAGGAACGAGCGGAGAGGAAAGGACAGTCTTTTCAAGAAGCAGTGACAGGAAAACGGCCACCTACATGGAAGAACATCAGTGGTCATCCTCTAGATCATCTAACACAAATCTAACTGAAAACCCACCGTTTTGCACATGGAGCTCTTTCCCCCCCCGAGTCCTCTGAGATGGACCTCCAGTCAGCCCTCAGCTGGACACAGGAAACGTCTACTCCGTCCTCAGTTTTCGCTCTTGCAGCGCCTCCCTGCTGGTGGGTACTGAGGCAACCCTGATCCTCTCAGCCTGAATGCAGCCCCGTTATCCAGAAGCCCGAGCCCTGATGGTCCTGAGGAGACAAAGCTCCCGCCATCTGCTCAAGAAGCAGAGTCTAAAGGCAAAGCGTCCCGCGCCCGCGGGTCAGAGGGGGGTTTGGCGCCCCCTGCGGGCCGCCAGGGAAGAGCGGGCAGCCCCGCACTCACAGGCCTCAGAGGGCTCCCCCAGAAGCTGACCTGCGGAGAGCACTCAGGCTGGAAGCCCAAACTGAAATGGAGCAGAATAGCTCCACGACCCTCCGCAAAATATGGCTAAGGAACCATCAGAGCCTGTATGGAATGCAGCCATAAAAAGGAACACATTGGAGTCCGTTCTAATGAAGGGGATGAACCTAGAGTGTATTAAACAGGGAAGTCAGTCAAAGAGAGAGAAACATGGAATCTAGAAGGACGGGGCTGGCGAGTCTGTTCACATAGCAGCAATGGAGATGCAGACATAGAGAACAGACTTACAGATAAGGGTGGGGAATGCGAGGGAGAGCGTGAGATGAATGGAGGGAGCAGCATGGATGCAGGTACACCAACATTTGTAAATAGACAGCCAATGGGAATTTGCTGTATGACTCAGGGAACTCAAACTGGGGCTCTGTAATAACCTAGAGAGGTGGGAATGGGTGTGAGGTGGGAGGGAGATTCAAGAGCAAGAGGCCATAGGTACACCTAGAGTTAAGTCATGTGGATGCATGACAAATCAAACCAATATTGTAAAGCAATGATCAATCAACTAAAAGGAAATAACCGTTTAAAAAAAATATGAACATAAACACACACTTTACAACAAGGTAATTCCATTTAAAAAACTATAGAAAGTTTAGAAAACAACAAAAGATCTACATGACCTTTGGTCTGGTGATCAGGTCTAACACATACACACACACACACACACACACACACACACACACACACACAGACACAAAGCCAGCTTACCAAATTATCAATATAAATGTTTTAAAACATTGACCTTTATTATTTTATACATTTACCTTGGGGAGGACCTTACTCAAGAGAACCAAAAACAAACTGTGAAATGAACCACTGACCACCCACCCTTGCCAGGCAACAAAGAAAACACTTGCAGGAGTCATCTTACAATAGGAGGTCCTGGTAAGGAACAAGGAACTAACAAGCTACCACCAACCGGAATTCTGGAGAGGTCAGAAGCAGATAGGCGGCTCCAGTTCGGAGGTCCTACCAACCTCCCAGGATCCACTTCGCTGGAATCCATCTCGGCTGAGTGATGCGTGTGCCCCCAAGAAGGATCCCGATTCAGAATGACTGGCAAGAGACAAACCAGAAATTAATCCAATGACCATAAAACCTGAGACTGTGAGCCACATGGCAGAGCAGTTCTCTCTGTTTCCCTCACCCTCCTGCCCTGCGCCCCGGCAGCCCTTCCCAATAAAGCCTCTCACTTGGACGGCACTCCTCTCCTTAGACAACTCATTTCCAAGTGTCAGACAAGAACCCACTCTCAAGCCCCGGAAGGGATCCCCCTTCCTTCATCAAAAGCAATATCCAGGAGAAAATACCTTCAAGATGCTATCTTGCAGAGAAGAAAATCGGAGGAGGCAATGGCAGCCCACTCCACTACTATTGCCTGGAGAATCCCATGGACAGAGGAGCCTAGTAGGCTGCAACCCTGGGGTCGCTAAGAGTCAGACACGACTTCACTGAGTGACTTCATTGCCACCTTTCACTTTCATGCACTGGAGAAGGACATGGCAACCCACTTCAGTGTTCTTGCCTGGAGAATGCCAGGGACAGAGGAACCTGGTTGGCTGGCGTCTATGGGATCTCAGACACAACTGAAGTGACTTAGCAGCAGCAGCAGAGAAGGAAATGGCACCACCTGCAGTACTCTGGCCTCAGAAATCCCAGGGACAGAGGAGGTCAGTGGGCCACAGTCCCAAAGCAAGGCATTTCTGAGGGGAGGAAACAATCCCAGGGAAGCTGAGGTGCCCACCAAAGGCCCCGGGGCTTTGGATAGCACACCAGAGCTGTGGCTGAGGATTCCCAGCTGCCAGGCCTCTTGATCCTGGCCTCTTTCCCTAGATACATTTGTGGAAAACTAGAATCTAAACTATGCCCTGGTGGTTCCATAGTAAAGAATCCACCTGCCAGTGCTGGAGATGCAGGTGCCATCCACAGTATGGGAAGATCCCACGTGCTATGGAGCCCATGTGCCACAACTGCCAAGCCTGTGCTCTAGATCCTGGAAGCCACAATGCCGAGTTCACATACTGCAGCCACTGAAGCCCGTGAGCCTGTGCCCTGCAACAACAGGAGACACTGCAGTGAGAAGCCTGCACACCACTAGTTATGGCCCATGCTCACCAAAACGAGAGAAAAGCCCCCACACACAGACGCAACACAGCCAACAATAAATAAAAGTGATTTCCTAAAACATGCATATCTGACAAAGAAACTGTACTCAAATTGCCCAACAATACCAGAGCAAACAAGCCCATTCATAATTGTAACGATTGAAATAGACACCTGGCCACTGAGGGTATACTGAGAGTAAACCATCATACAAAAGCATACTCAAGATACTGGTGGAATGCACGCAGAGCCCCCTTTGAAAGACAATCTGACAGTTTTTTTTTTTTCAGGAACCACGTGGGACAAGCACTGAATTCTATATATGACAAGTGGTGGAAGCCAGGTATCTTACCATTGGAATGCAAAGTTACAGATAAACAAAAGGAAAGGTTACAATGTCCATGTCGTGGTGGATCAGGTTGGAGACATCATCACAAATTACCTTTAACTGAATATGTTCAAATTGTCAGCTGAGCATATTGAGCTCCTACATGTATGTTTTAAATCTCATTCTCTAAATGTCTCTGATGGCCCGGTGGTAAAGAATCTGCCCACCGATGCAGGGAACACGGGTTCAATCCCTGTGTAGGAGATTCCACACGCCCAGGGGCAATGAAGCCCTTGAACAACTCTTGAAGTTTGCATGCTCCAGAGCCCAAGTTCTGCCAGCAGAGAAAGCACTGCAATGAGAAGCCACGGCACAGCAACTAGAGGGTAGCCTCTGCTCACTACAACTAGACAAACTAGCAATAAAGACCCAGCATAGTCAAAAATAATTTAATGTTAAAAAAAGCACCATTCTTTGAAGAAATGACTGAGACTAGGGGTGAGACTGTAAATATATGAGCCAGGGTAATCTTAAATTATGAGAAATTAAAGAAACTAAAGACAACTATCAAGCTGTCCAAACTGATACAAAGGAATGATAACACAGTGTTATCTGTATACACTAGCAAATAACAATCTGAAAAGGAATTTAAACAAACAATTCCCTTTCAATCATGTCAACATTAAGAAAAGACTTTGGCATGGATGTAACGAGGATGACAAGACTAGCACACTGGGAATTATACACGATTGCTGAAAAATACCCTAAAGACATGGACAGATACTACATAGCAATGAAAAGACAAGACTTAAGTTAGCAATACCACAGAATGCACCTTCAATCTGAAATGAAGATGCAATATGAATTACAAAAGGCTGAAAGGTTGTTGCTAAACCACAAAAGATTCCAGCATTCTTGGCCTCCAGGGAGAAAACAATCCAGGGCCAGTGACAAAGCTTGATGGATCAGAGGTTTTATGTTATAAAGTTTTATTAAAGTGTAAAAGAGATGATAGAGAAAGCTGCTGATGTAGACATCAGAAGGGGGAAGAAAGAGTACCCCGTGCTGGTCTTTAGCCAGATTTTATACAGCCACTAGCAGTCTGCTAATGAAAGAAAATGTCTCAGAGAATGGCACTAGGCCCCTCACCCACAGCATGCATTGAGATAACATTGGCAGCAGGTGAGTCATCCCAGGCCATAAAATGATGGACATGAATCTTGAAGAAAGGCAGATTTCCAAGCAAATATATAGTTTCATTCACATAGATTAGGAGAACCAGCTGTGAGTAAAAACATACTGGTTTGTCAACTCGTTTCTGAGCCTTTGGGGGAACTGACCTGAAGACGGAGCGTTGGGTAAATACACACTGCATTAACGTACCTTAAGACAAACATTTCCATAACAAAAATGCATTGCTTAGTTCAAGGTTTGAGAAAAGTTAAATTCACGTGGAGCCAGGAGTCGTCATGGCAACACAGATTTTTCAGAGAAACCTTCCTTTAAAATTTGTATCACGATGGAGAAAGAAATGCAACACTCGTTTGTCTCCTCCGGCCTCTTGAGAGAGAGAGAGAGAGAGAGAGAGAGAGGGGGGGGAAAACGTCTGACACTTGCAGTCTACTTTCTCTGTCTGGAGACCCCTGGCCTTCCTGCCTGTTATCCTCTCCAGGCCTGGAGGAAGCAATACACTAGGCTGCATGGGAAAACCGCGCGGCTCTGAGCTTTAGGCGAAGGGGTAAAGCGGTAAAAGCCTTGACCCCAAAGGCGAGGCTTTTCTGCGACCGCCCTGTTAGTGGGCTCCGAGACTGTGCAAACAAAGAGGGCGGAATACATGGTTCCCTGCTCCACCGAGTCCCAGTTCCCTTTCCTGTGGTCCACACCCCTCCACTCTGCTCACTGGATGCCGATCGATGGGGACCCAGGAGCCCACGAAATGATCACTCCCAGCTGCAATGGTGAGCCGTGAGAGCACAGCTGGGAACCGCGGCCGCGCCGCCATGTCCCCCGCCCCCGACGCGCCGCCATGTTCGCCCCGCCCCCGACGCGCTCACGGTGAGCCCCGCCCCCACGCCCACTTCCAGGACAGGCCCGCGCGACCGCTACTGCCTCCAGGTGAAACACAAGCACAGGCAAATGCACCCCACCGAGACAATCCAAGCTTTTTCTCAGCTGATCTGTCTGTGATTTTGCAATAAAACTATGACTAAAGAAAGCAAAGATGATCTGACCTAGGACAGCCGTGTTATTTTATAGAACCAGACCCTGGCGGGCCGAGGCTTGAAGTGTGCTCGGAGCCACAGAAGCCCCAGCAAGCCTGTGTAGCATAGTGGTTAAGTGGGCAGGTTGGCTAGCGTTGTAAGTCAGGGGTTCAAATCCTGGTTTTAACCCCTTTGATTTTTAAGGGGCATGGCTTAGACCAGAAAAGTGTATTTTTATTTTAGAGGTTTATAGTTAGAGTTAGTGTTCCGGCAACCCCCCACTTGTTAGGGTTCAGGTTTGAGTTTCGGGTTACGGTTAGGGTTTGGGCAAGCCCCTCACTTGTTAGGGTTTGCGTTTGGGATTAGGGGTCGTGTTTGTGGCTAAGTGTTTGGGATTGGGGGTTTGGGGTTATGGTTCAGGGTTGGGGGTTTGGGGTTTGGGTTAGGGGTTCGAGAATTGGGTTTGGGGCTTGGGTTAGGGTTCACGGTTTGGTTTTGGGGTTCAGGGTTTGGGGTTCCAGTTAGGGGTTGCGGTCCAGGTTAGGGGTTTGGGATTTAGGGTTTGGGGTTCAGGTTAGGGGTTCATGGTTCGGGTTAGGGGTTTGGGATTTGGGGTTTGGAGTTTGGGGTTCGGGTTAGGAGTTCTCGGTTCGGGTTAGGGGTTTGGGTTTAGTGGGTTGGGAATGGGTTTGGGGGTTTGCGGTTTGCGGTTCACGGTTCAGGTTAGGGATTTGCTTTTTGGGGTATGGGGTTTGGGGTTTGGTTTAGAGGTGGGCGGTTTGGGTTAGGGGTTTGGGGTTAAAGGTTTGGGGTTTGGTGTTCGGGTTAGGGGTTTCCGGTTTGGGTTATGGGTTCCCGGTTCAGGGTTTGAAGATTGGGGTTTGAGTTAGGGGTTTGCAGTTCAGGCTAGAGGATTGTGGTCAAAGGTTTGGGGTTTGGTGTTCGAGTTAGGGGTTCATGGTTCGGGTTATGATTTCCAGATTCAGGGTTTGGGCTTAGGGGTTTGGTGTTTGGTGTTTGGGGTTCTCAGTTCGGGTTAAGGGGTTGGAGTTAAGGTTAGGGTTTCATGGTTCGGGTTAGGGGTTTGGGCTTTGGGGTTTGGAGTTTGGGGTTCGGGTTAGGGGTTCACGGTTCAGGTTAGGGTTTGGGGTTTGGTGTTAGGAGTTTGGGGTTTGGGGTTCAGGTTAGGAGTTCATGGCTTAGGTTCAGGATTTGCGGTTTGGGGTTTTGGGTTTGCGTTAGGGGTTCACTTTTCAGGTTCGGGGCTTGGGGTCTGGGGTTCAGGTTAGGGGTTTGGGGTTTGGGTTTGGGGATCAGGTTAGGGGTTCATGGTTCAGGTTAGGAGTTTGCTTTTGGGGGTTGGGTTTCGGGTTAGGGGTTCACGGTTGGGTTAGGGGTTTGGGTTTAGGGCTTTGGGTTCGGCATTTGGGGTTCATGGTTAGGGGTTCACAGTTTGGGTTAGGGCTTTGGTTTTTGGGGTTTGGTGTTCGGGTTAGGGGTTCATGGTTCAGGTTAGGGGCTTTGGGTTCGGGGCTTGGGCTTCGGGGTTTGGTGTTCGGGCTTGGGTTTGGGGTTTGGGGTTCGGGTGTGGGTTTTGGGGTTTGAGGTTTGGTTTAGTGGTTTGGGGTTTGGGGTTTGGTGTTTGGGATTCACAATTCAGGTTAGAGTGTTGGGGTTCAGGTTAGGGTTTCACGGTTCAGGTTTGGGGTTTGGGTTTTGGGGTTTGGGTTTTGGGTTCAGGCTGTAGAGTTCAGGGTTCGGTTTTGGGGGTTGGGGTTCAGGCTTTGTGGTTCAGGGTTCCGGTTAGGGGTTTGTGGTTCAGGGTTCAGGTTTGGGTTAGGGGTTTGACGTTTGGGGTTCGGGTTAGGGGCTTGGGATTCATGTTCGGGTTAGGGTTCAATGGTTCGGGTTTGGCGTTAGGGCTTAGGGGTTTGGGGTTTGGTGTTCGGGTTAGGGGTTTGGGGTTTGGTGTTAGGAGTTTGGGGCTTGGGGTTCGGGTTAGCAGTTTGGGTTTTGGATTTGGGGCTTGGGATTTGGTGTTTGCTTTTGGGGTTCACGTTTTGGGTTTGGGGTTTGGGTTTGGGGGTTCGGGTTAGGGGTTTGGGGTTCAGTGTTAGGGGTAAGGGTTTTGGGGGTAGGGTTTTAGGGTTCGGGTTAGGGGTTCACGGTTCAGGTTTGGGGGTTGGGGTTGGGATTCAGGGTTTGGAGTTGGGGTTCAGGTTAGGGGCTCGGGGTTGGGGTTTGGGGTTTGGGTTAGGGGTTTGGAGTTCAGACTTTGGAAGTAGGGATTTGGGTTAGGGGTTCGGGGTTTGAGTTTTGGGGTTTGGTGTTCGGGTTAGGGGTTTGGGGTTCAGACGTTGGAGTTAGGGGTTTGGGTTAGGGGTTTGGTGTTCAGGGTTTGGGTTCGGGGTTTGGGGTTTTGGGGTTTGGGGTTCGGGGTTTGGATTTTAGGGTTCAGGTTAGGGGTTCACGGTTCGGGTGTGTGGGTTTGGGGTTTGGGTTTGGGGTTCGGTGTTGGTGTTCAGGGCTTGGAGTTGGAGGTTTGGGTTAGGGGTTTGGGGTTTGGGTTTTGGGGTTAGGGGTTTAGGGTTCAGACTTTGGAGTTAGGGGTTCAGGTTTGGGGTTGGAGTTTGGGGTTCAGGTTCGGGTTTTGGGGTTCAGACTTTGGATTTCGGGTTAGGGGTTGGGGTTCAGGGTTTGGTTTAGGGGCTTGGGGTTCATGTTTGGGTATGGTGTTCATGGTTCTGGTTAGGGGGCATCTGCGGTTCAGGTTTGGGGTTTAGGGTTCGGATTACTGGTTGGGGTTTGGGGTTTGGGTTTGAGGTTCCAGGTTAGGAGTTTGCAGTTCAGGTTTGGTGTTTGGAGTTTGAATTCGGGGTTTGGGGTTAGGGTTAGGGGTTTGGGGTTCAGATTACGGGTCTGGGATTTGGGGTTTGGGGTTCGGGGTTCTGGTTAGGGATTTGTGGTTTGAGGTTTGGGTTAGGGGCTTGGGATTCAGGTTTGGGGTTCGCAGTTCGGGTTAGGCATTTGGAGTTTGGGGTTCAGGGTTCAGATTTGGGATTTGAGGTTCTGGGTTAGGGGTTTGGTTTTCATATTCGGGGTTTGGGTTTTGGTGTTTGGGGTTCGGATTAGAGGTTTGGGGTTTGGGGTTCAGGGTTCACAGTTAGGGGTTTGGGGTTCAGGGTTTGGAGTTTGGGTTTCAGGGTTTGGGTTTGGGTTTTAGGGTTCAGGGTTCGGGGTTTGGGGTTTGGGTTAGGGGTTTGGGGTTCAGGGTTCAGGTTAGGGGCTTGGGTTCGTGTTGGGGTTTGAGGTTAGCGGTTTGGGTTAGGCATTTGCGTTTTGGGGTTTGGTTTGGGATTTGGGGTTCAGATTCGGGGTTTGGGGTTCTGGGTGTGGGGTTTGCGGTTCAGGTTCGGGGTTTGGATTTGGGGTTTGGAGTTCAGGTTTCGGGGTTGGGGTTTGGGGTTCGTGGTTTAGGGTTTGGGGTTGGGGTTTGGGATTCAGCTTCAGGTTTTGGGGTTGAGGATTCAAGTTAGGGGCTTGGGTTTGTGTTCGAGTTTGGGGTTAGAGGTTTGGGTTGGGCGTTTGGGGTTTGGGGTTTGGTTTCAGGGTTTGGGGTTCTGGGTTAGGGGTTTGCAGTTCAGGTTCGGGGTTTGGGGGTTTGGATTTGAGGTTTGGAGTTTGGGGTTCGGGGTTTGGGGTTCGTGTTTATGTTTCAGGGTTCAGGTTAGGGGTTTGGGATTCGGGTTTGGGGTTTGGGGTTTGGTTTAGAGGTTTGCAGCTCGGGTTCTGGTTTTGGGGTTTTGGGTTTGGTTTAGGGCTTTGGGGTTCAGGGTTCGGGGTTTGGGTTTTGGAGTTTGGGGGTCCGTTTAGAGGTTTGAGGTTTGGTTTAGGGGTTTGGGGTTTGGGCTCAGGGTTTGGAGTTCAGGGTTCGGGTTAGGGGTTTGGGGTTTGGGTTCGGGTTTGGTGTTCAGCATAGGGGTTCGTGGTTCGGGTTCAGGTTTTGTGGTTCAGGGTTTGGTATAGGGGTTTGGGGTTTGGAGTTCGGATTAGGGGTTTGCAATTTGGGTTTGGGATTTGGTGTTCAGTGTTTAAGGTTTGGGGTTCGAGTTAGGACTTCATGGTTTGGGTTTGGCATAGGTGGTTTGGGGTTTTGTGTTAGGGGTTTGTGTTAGGAGTTTGGGGTTTGGGGGTGGAGTTTGGGGTTTGGGTTAGCGTTTGGGGTTTGGAGTTTGGGGTTCAGATTAGGAGTTCAGGTTTGGGTCTTGGGGTTTCGTGATTGTGTGTTGGGGTTAGGGGTTTTTGGTTCGTGGTTTGGTGTCATCGTGTGGAGTTTGGGGTTTGCGTTAGGGGTTTGGGGTTCAGGTTAGGGGTATGGTGTTCGGGGTTTGGGGTTGGGTTAAGGGGTTTGTGGTTCAGGGTTAGGAGTTCCCAGTTTGGTTAGGGAGTTTGGATTTCGGGGGTTGGGGTTCATGTTAGGGTTAGGGTTAGGGTTAGAGTTAAGGGTTAGGGTTTAGAGTTAGGGTTAGGGTTAAGGTTAGGGTTATAGGATTGGGGTTACTTTTTCGGGATCGGGTTAGTGGTTTGGGATTCAGGATTCATGATTCCTGATAGGGTTTGGACTTTGGGATTTGGGGATCGTGTTAGGTGTTTGGGGTTCGGGATTCGTGATAGGGTTTGGGTTTGGGATTTGGTGTTCAGGTTAGGTGTTCACTGTTCTGTTTAGGGGTTCACTGTTCATTTTGGAGTTTGGGGTTCACATTACGGGTTTGGGGTTCGGATTAGGGGTTTTGGGTTTGGCGATTGGGGTTTGTGTTATGGGGTTCTCGGTTTGGATTAGCAGTTTGTTGTTCGGTATTTAGGGTTTGCATTAGTGATTTGGGGTTCAGGTTAGTAGTTTGGGGGTGGGGGTTGGGGGTTGGGTTTGAGGTTTGGGTTAGTGGTTTCGGGTTCAGGGTTTGGGGTTCAGTTTTCAGTTTCAAGTTAGGGGTTTGGGTTCAAGGTTTAGGGTTCGGGTTTGGGGTATGGTGTTCGTGGTTTGGGTTTGGGGTTTCGTGTTTGTGGGTTGGGTTTAGGGGTTTGTGGTTCGCGGTTTGGTGTCATTGTGTGGAGTTTGGGGTTTGTATTAGGGGTTTGGGGTTGGGGTTAGGAGTTCCTGGTTTTGTTAGGGAGTTTGGGTTTCGGGGTTGGGGTTCATATTAGGCTTAGGGTTAGGGTTATGGTCAGGGGTTAGGGTTAGGGTTAGAGTTAGGGTTTAGGGTTAGGGCTAGGGTTAGGGTTAGGGGTTTGGGGTTAGGGTTTGGCGATCGGGTTAGGGGTTTGGGGTTCGTGATTCATGATAGGGTTTGCAGTTCAGGATTTGGGGATCGGGTTTGGGGTTTGGGGTTCGGGATTCATGATTCATGATAGGGATTGGGGTTTGGGATTTGGTGTTCGGGTTAGGTGTTCATGTTCTGTTTAGGGGTTCACTGTTCATTTCGGAGTTTGGGATTCACATGACGGGTTTAGGGTTCGGGATTAGGGCTTTCGGGTTTGGCAATTGGGGTTTGTGTTATGGGGTTCTCGGTTTGGATTAGCAGTTTGTTGTTCGGTATTTAGGGTTAGTGTTAGTGTTTTGGGGTTCAGGTTAGTGGTTCGGGGTTGAGGGTTGGGGTTTGAGTTAGTGGTTTCGGGTTCAGGGTTTGGGGTTCATTTTTCAATTTTAGGTTAGGGATTTGGGGTTCAAGTTTTAAGGTTCGGGTTTGGGGTTTGGTGTTGTGGTTTGGGTTTGGGGTTTCATGTTTGTGGGTTGGGGTTAGGGGTTTGGGGTTCAGGTTAGAGGTATGGTGTTTGGGGTTTGGGTTCAGTTAAGGGGTTTGTGGTTCAGGGTTAGGTGTTCCCGGTTTGGTTAGGGAGTTTGGGTTTCGGGGGTTAGGCTTCATGTTAGGGTTAGGGTTTAGGGGTTAGGGTTAGGGTTTAGTGTTTGGGTTATGGTTAGGGTTAGAGTTAGGGTTAGGGTTTTGGGTTAGGGGTTTGGGGTTAGGGTTTGGGGATCGGGTTAGTGGTTTGTCGTTAGGGTTGGAGTTAGGGTTAGAATTAGGGTTAGGGGTTGGGATTCTGTTAAGGGGTTTGTGGTTCAGGGATAGGAGTTCCCGATTTTGTTAGGAAGGTTGAGTTTCAGGTGTTGGGTTTCATATTAGGGTTAGGGTTAGGGGTTAGGGTTAAGGTTAGGGTTAGGGTGAGGGTTAAGGTTAGGGTTTAGGGGTTAGAGTTAGGGATAGGGTTAGGGTTAGGGTTTAGGGTTTAGTGTTTAGGGTTAAGGTTAGTGTTAGGGTTAAGGTTAGCGTTAGGGTTACGCTTTAGGGTTAGGGAAAGGGTTAGGTTTAGGGGTTTGAGGTTAGGGTTTGGGGATCGGGTTATGGTTAGGGTTATGGTTTATGGTTAGGGTTAGTGTTAGGGTTAGGGTTTAGGGTTAGGGTTAGGGTTAGGATTAAGGTTAGGGGTTTGGGGTTAGAGTTTGGGGATTGGGTTAGGGGTTTGGCGTTTGGGATTCTTGATTTGAGATAGGGTTTGGGGTTTCGGGATTTGGTGTTCTGGTTAGGTGTTCACTGTTCTGTTTAGGTGTTCACTCTTCATTTCGGAATTTGGGGTTCACATTATGGGTTTGGGGTTCGAGATTAGGGCCTTTGGGTTTGGCGATTGGGGTTTGGGTTATGGGGTTCTCGGTTTGGATTAGCAGTTTGTTGTTCGGTATTCAGGGTTCGTGTATTGATTTGGGGTACAGGTTAGTGGTTCGGTGTTGGGAGTTTGGGTTTGGGTTTGAGGTTCGGGTTAGTGGTTTCGGGTTCAGGGTTTGGGGTTTGGTTTTCCGTTTCAGGTTAGGGGTTTGGGGTTCAAGATTTAGGGTTCGGGTTTGGGGTTTCATGTTCATGGTTTGGGTTTGGGGTTTCGTGTTTGTGGGTTGGGTTTAGGGGTTTGTGGTTTGTGGTTTGGTGTCATTGTGTGGAGTTTGGGGTTTGTGTTAGGTGTTTGGGATTGGGGTTAGGAGTATGGTGTTCGGGGTTTGGGGTTCGTTTAAGGGGTTTGTGGTTCAGGGTTAGCAGTTTCCGGTTTTGTTAGGGAGTTTGGGTTTCGGGGTTGGGGTTCATATTAGGGATAGGGTTAGGGTTAGAATTAGGGTTTAGGGTTAGGGCTAGGGTTAGGGTTAGGATTAGGGTTAGGGGTTTGGGGTTAGGGTTTGGTGATCGGGTTAGGGGTTTGGGGTTCGTGATTCATGATAGGTTTTGCAGTTCAGGATTTGAGGATTGGGTTTGGGGTTTGGGGTTTGGGATTCATGGTTCGTGATAGGGTTTGGGGGGATTTGGTGTTCGGGTTAAGTGTTCATGTTCTGTTTAGGGGTTCACTGTTCATTTTGGAGTTTGGGATTCACATGACGGGTTTAGGGTTCGGGATTAGGGCTTTCGGGTTTGGCAATTGGGGTTTGTGTTATGGGGTTCTCGGTTTGGATTAGCAGTTTGTTGTTCGGTATTTAGGGTTAGTGTTAGTGTTTTGGGGTTCAGGTTAGGGGTTCGGGGTTGAGGGTTGGGGTTTGAGTTAGTGGTTTCGGGTTCAGGGTTTGGGGTTCATTTTTCAATTTTAGGTTAGGGGTTTGGGGTTCAAGTTTTAGGGTTTGGGTTTGGGGTTTGGTGTTTGTGGGTTGAGATTAAGGGTGTGGAGTTCATGTTTTCGTGTGGTTGTGTGGAGTCTGGTGTTTGTGTTAGGGGTTTGGGGTTGGGGTTAGGGGTATGGTGTTCGGGGTTTGGGGTTCAGTTGAGGGGTTTGGGGTTCAGGGTTAGCAGTTCCCCGTTTGGTTAGGGAGTTTTGGTTTTGGGGGTTGGTGTTCATGTTAGGGTTAGGGTTAGGATTTAGTGTTAGGGTTAGGGTAATGGTTAGGGTTTAGGGTTAGTGTTAGGTTTAGGGTTATGGTTACGGTTAGGGTTTAGGGGTTAGGGTTAGGGTTGAGAGAGTCATTTCCTAGGCAGGTTGATAAGAAGTCTAGGGGTCCCCAAGGAGAGAGGGGTCTGGAATTCTCAAGGAAGAAGAAAGGACAAACTTATTTCTCTCCATTCCTTAGGATTATATAACAACAATGTATTCTGCCTGAGGGCAGTCTCTGGATTAAACCTTCTCTTTACAAGGATTATATAGCAGCACTGTATTATGTATTCTGCCTGAGGACAGTCTCTGGATTAAACCTTCTGGCTAATTCTGTTATTTTAAAATGTAAATTATGGGAGTAGGTCTGGTGAGGTCTTTACAAGCTCCAGACCTTCTTTGGATTAGTTGGAGAATATATAAACTCATTGCTAAAACTAACAAGCAGGTACTCTTTCTACCCCCTTCTGATGCCTATGTCAGAAGCTTTCTCTATCTCCTTTATACTTTAATAAAAGTTTGTTACACAAAAGCTCTGAGCGATCCAGCCTTGTCTCTGGCCCCGGATTGAATTCTTCTCCTCCGGGGGCCAAGAATCCCGGCGTCGTGATTCAACAACAACCTTTCATCTTGGGGGCTCGTCCGGGATCCTTCAGGACAAGGTAAGGATGCTTGGAGCTCTATGTCATGCCCTGCGCGAAGCAAGTGAGGAGCCCTGCTCTGCGGTTCCATGGTGATCTCATGTGGCTTATGGCAGAAACCTGTCAGGGGTTTCTACCAACCTGCCAAGGCCAAGAGGCACCCAAGGTCTCCTTTGGGAACCGACCAGAAATGGGCAAAGCGTGTGGACCGGACTCTCCTTTCTCGGTCAGACTTTTTGGTCTCTTTGACCATTTCATAACTCCCTGGGAATTAGAAGTACTAATCTAATCTATCGGATCATATACTTTCAAGGGACTTGTGATCTATACTGTTACTGTGTATTGCGGCAAACTTGGATTGGTAGTCAAGAAAGTGCCTAGCCTCACTAGGAATTGAAAGTTTGGAAGCTAGATGGAGCTTTAGCCCAAGAACATCTCTGAGGTTAAAGGTTACTCAGATTGGGACTGCAATGGGTTTTTTTTTTTCCTTTGGTAACACTGGCTCTTAGTGGACAAGAGGAGGCTCTCATACTGGTATGGTGATGCTTGAAAAGAACATCTCAGCTTTATGTTTGTATCTGTCTTATTGTGGTCAGGAATATACTCAGGGTCGTGCACAGGCACTCAGGTGATGAATGTTTCCCCAGTGGTCTTAGCTTGGGAGGCATTCTGGAAGGTTACTCTGATTGCACCCCGGGTGGCATCAGAGGCAAGCAAGGTTAAAGGTGAAGAGCTGGACGTCAGGTAGAGATGCTATCAGGTCTACCCCTGGTACATCCCCACCCCGTCTTGGTGGTAGAACCGAGAGGGTCAAGATGGCGCCTGCGTCGGTAAGGGACAGACTAAGTCCGACCAGGAAGGAAAAGCTTTTGGTGTAAAGTCTGTCTACACCCCCATCTAGAGCAGGGAGGGACGCCTCCGGTAGGAAAATGGCGCTGGTCGCTTTTTTTTCTCTCTTACAGATGGGAGCTAACAATTCCAGCCTCACTCCTTTGAACTGTATCCTGAAAAATTGGGATAGATTCGATCCTCAGGGCTTAAAGAAGACACACCTGGTCTTCCTATGCGATACTGCATGGCCACGGTATCCATTGGAGGACGGCGAACGGTGGCCGGTTGGACGGTCTCTTAAGTATAATACCCTTTTACAATTAGACCGGTTCTGTAAGGAACAAGGGGAATGGGTAGAAGTAGCATATGTGTTGCCCTTTTTCTCTCTGCGAAATATGCGCAGAACAGCCAGAGAGACTGAGGAACAGCCACACAAGCTGTTGCCTCTTTATGAAACACCCACCGGGAGAAATAATCAGTCCATGAGGGTTAGTAAGCCTTTTTCTTATCAAGAAATACAAAGAATCAAGGAGGATCTGGGAGACTATTTAGAGGACCCAGAAAAATATATTAGAGCTTTTAAAGGTGTTACTCTGCTTTATGACCTTACTTGGAAGGATGTGATGTATATCTTGGGACAAACGCTGACTCCTAACTCAAAGACTTGAATTTTGGGGAAAGCGGTTGCTTATGGAGATGAATGGCTTGGTAATGAATCAGTAGGGAAGCGGGAGGACGAGATAGCGGCCCTCCCCACTGGGAATCAGGCCATCCCTACTATAGAACCAGATTGGGACTACAACACAGCTAAAGGAAGATGGGATCAGAGTCATTTTGTCAGATGTATTCTTGAAGGACTCAGGCAGGCGTGTTCTAAGCCTTTAAACTATAGCAAATTGGCAGACATAGAACAGGAGGAGAAGGAAGCTCCTGGTAAATTCCTAGATAGACTAAGAGAAGCTCTTTGCAGATTCACTGAGATTGATTCTGAAAGTGAAGAAGGAAAAGTGATCTTGAAAGATAGATTTATCACTCAGTCGGCTCCAGATATCCGCCATAAGCTACAAAAACGGGCGTATGGACCAAATCAGTCTTTAGATACTCTGTTACAACTGGCTCAGACAGTCTATTACGGTAGGGAATATGAGGAAAAGAAAGAGAGACAAAGAAAGACAAAGGAAAAGGCGGAAGCCTTCGCAATGGCATGAAAAATGCTCTTAAACAGCTGGAGAAAAATGCCCAGAGGGACCCAGGTGAAAAGGGATGGGCTTGCTATTCCTGTGGAAAGGAGGGGCACCTCAAGCGGGATTGCCCTCAGGCATCTAAGCCGCCCCCGGCTCCATGTCCTGTCTGCAAAGGACCACACTGGAAGAGAGACTGCCCTCAGAGGCGTAGGTCTCTGGGGTCGGATTCCCAAGACAATCAGGACTGAAGGTGCCCGGGGGTCCCCACACAAGCTCCCGTCCTAATTACACCTGAGGAACCCCGGGTATTAATAATTGTGGGGGCCAATCCGTCAATTTCCTTTTAGATACTGGGGCAACTTACTCTGTGCTTACTGAAGCCCCTGGCCCACTTTCTTCCCGATCCGCTTCCGTAATGGGACTGTCTGGAAGAGCCAAAAGGTATTATTTCAGTTATTCT
The DNA here is from genome assembly GCA_917880005.1 of Nanger dama. Lineage (NCBI taxonomy): Eukaryota > Metazoa > Chordata > Mammalia > Artiodactyla > Bovidae > Nanger > Nanger dama. The sequence continues at coordinate 120,474 of CAKJTW010000282.1, read as the reverse complement.
TTATCTTGCAACTGGGATTCTGTGCTATTTTCACATGAGTTTCTGATCGTGCCAGAATCTCCCTCACCCCTTTTGGGGAGGGATATACTGAGCAAGGTCCATGCCTCTGTTTTTATGAATATGGAGCCCTCCCTTTCTCTCCCTCTAGTTGTGTAAGACCTCGCGGCCTTTTCTCGGGAACCGTCGCCCCAAAGACCACAGTGACTTGAATTCGATGCAATCAGCAAGAGGATTTATTAGGCCGGGCGCGCTGGGGTTCGATCTCCTTAGGAGGAGCGAACCTCGAACGCCAGTCGTGAGGGACTTTTATACAAAAAAATCACAGGTAGGTGGGGATGAGGTCAGGGTATGGGATACAATGAAGTAGGGGCCATAGGTGAGGTGGAGACATTTGATTGGTGGGAAAAGTTTGCAGGTAATTAAGTTGAAACGGTTGGCTGATCACCCTGCGGCATTTGGTCAATTTTTACCCAGAAAAGACCGACAGAGAGATACATTCTTGGGAGGGGGTTTCCTTGACCAGGTCATAAGTTATCTGTTAAGAATCGGTCAGGAGGCTCTGAGTCACCAGATAAGGAGTAAGCTATTTTCCTTGAGGCACAGCCTGCCTTCCGGGCTTAAATTTTAACCTAAGTCCTTCATTCCCCTCTTCTTCTTGTCCGTGATTTCAATCCTGAAATCATAGAGTGAGGGATTGCGGCATACCGTTACCTTGGCATGAGCACTCGCACGGTGCTTGTGAGTATCTTGATAAAGGAGAGCAACTATTTAAAAATGCAAAGCTAAGAGATGAAGAAAGTTAGGATTACAAGAATAGTCATGGTATCATAAACAAACTTATATAACCTTTTTAACATCTATACCTTACAATCATTAAGAAAACAGCCACCAATCTTCCATTTTATTGTGTGCAGAGCATAGTGTCCCCGTCTCCAGAGCGTGACGGGTGCATTTTAAACGTCCATTGAGGGAGACGGGTCAGGGAGCCAAGGAATGCCCTGGGTTGTTACTTAGGTCAGGCGGCTTTCAAGATTTAACCCGTTACAGGCAATTCTCTCACAGCTCCCTCTTCTTCATCTTTTAGGCGCTCTAAAAGATGGTGATGGTGCAGCATGTTACGGTAGACAAGCACCTTTATATGCAGAAATTCTTTTACAATGCCTTTAATAAGGCATGGTGCTAGGCACATCAGGGCAAGGATAGCAATTAACACGATGCCTACAGCCACCATGCTCTGCCACAAAGAATGAAGACTGGGAAAGTTAGAAACCAAATTATTCACAAAATCTTCAGCAGTTTGAACAACATCTAAAGTGGCCGAAGGCGCTGTTTTCTATATCTAATATTTCATTGTGTAACTGCAGTAAATCAAGAGAAATATTAGAATTATACCATATGCCTTGTAAATGTCTTTTGATCCTCTCCCACGGGAAGTCAGATATATTATAAGGTTTTTTTGTGACACAGATCCACTTGTAATTGACATGACATTGAATTTTCATTCTGAGTTCTAAGCTTTGAACCTCTTCTCCTAAGACTCTGAGAGTATCATATAAAGCAGACAGCCTATTTTCTATTTTTTTATCAATATCCTCTTGTGTTCCCATAACCCTTGTGACATTATAAGACAGAGAATCAACAATTTTGGCATCTTGCACAGATTGAGCAAGGGAAACAGAGGCAGTAACAGCGGTCGCTATTAAGGAGATCAATGATATCACACCCAGAACAACTAATCCCAGGCCTCTTTTTGGGCTGCCGGGGACGGCATTGATGTGTTGTAGTAATTGCAATGCCGTTTCATCATACCAATCTTCTTCTATTTTGACGGGGAGCATAACAAAAGCGGGTTGTTTTACCACTAATACCTGCTCTCTGACGCTCATGCCTCTGATACAATTAGTGAGAGTACAATTAAAACAAGACATATGGTAAACATTCTGAGTGACATTAACAGAAACATTTCCAACCAAAATCATAAAGGGGTAAGGCACACATGATCTAGGATATCTAAATCCAGTAATCCCTATATCTCCATATCTTGTTCCACCTTTATTAGCCTGTCTATATAGCATGTTGCCGGGGCCAAAGGCCGCTAAAAGCTTCCAGATCTCAGTTTGAAATACCTGACGATGTCCGAGTGCCAAAATAGGAGGGTGTTGTCCTCTATATTCAGGATAATCTGGGGTACCTGCAGGTGCCCAGTCCCAGAGATAAACACTGTTATTATTATTTATGTTATAAACGGTGGCATTGCGTCCCCGGCACAGAGTCCATGGCACATCCATTCCCTCGCTAATTCCCAGATGGCGACCACAGTAAGGTATATCGAGCGGCCCTACGCCCTTTTGGTGTGAAATGGCCCCAGCGTCATCAGAAATTCCTGAAATATATACACGAGGGTAGGAAGTGACAGGGGAGACATTTATACAGTAAGACTTGGGGGTATCGTATGAAAAACACATAGGGAACCGTGAAGAAAGCCCATAGAAGGAAATATTAGCTTGTTGGTGTTGAATGTGTGCGTCAGAGACTCCTCCCAGAAGAGCAGTATCATTTACGTATACCGGCAATGTTTCTTCATCCCACCCTACAGACTGGAGCATGGGGGGTCAGGAACGTAGGCCCAATACGTATGAGCGGTCCCTTGATGCAGAGTCAGGAGGTTTAGGTAGAGGATGATCAGGAATCCGGTAATCGACAGAGCCTGAGCTTTAAAGGGTGAGAGGTGCGATGAGCCTTCCATTGAGGCGTCGGTTCTGGTGCAGCTTTAACGTGGGAGGCGTGGATCCAGGATGAGATTCCATCAACCTTGATGGCAGTAGGGGTCGTAAGCAGGACAATGTAGAGTCCTTTCCACCTGGGCTCTAGATTATGTTGCCGATGTCGACGAACGTAGACGGAGTCCCCCACCTGGAACGGATGGGCCTCTTCTGGGGTACCGGGTTGGTAGGCTGCAGCAAGCTGAGTCCACACCTCTTTCTGAACCAGCTGGAGTCCCTTTAGCCTAGCACACAGATCACCATTGTTAAAGTTTCGAGGGTCGAATCCCTCTCTAAGTGTCAATATGGGGGAGTGCTCCATACAAAATTTCAAAAGGGGTGAGACCAAGGTGAGAGGGCGTGTTTCTCACCCGGAACAGAGCCAGAGGAAGGAGCACCGTCCAGTCAGTACCACCAGTCTCTAAGGACAATTTAGTTAGGGTCTCTTTTAGAGTTCTATTCATTCTTTCTACCTGCCCTGAACTCTGGGGTCTGTATGCACAATGTAATTTCCAATCGGTCCCCAGAAATTTAGCTAACTCTTGACTTATTTGGGCAGTAAAAGCCGGCCCGTTATCTGACCCTAACATCTTTGGCGCTCCGAAGCGCGGAAAAATTTCTTCTAGAATTTTCTTAGCTACTATGAGGGCACTTTCATTTTTGGTGGGGAATGCTTCCACCCATCCTGAGAAAGTATCCACAAAAACCAGCAGATATTTATTGCCGTACCGCGCAGGACATACCTCGGTGAAATCCACTTCCCAGTAGGCCCCCGGCCGGTCTCCACGCAGCCGCTTACCTTGGCCCGTCTTGTTTCGGCCGGCATTTACCTCTTGGCAAGGTCTGCAGTTCAGGACCACTTGCTCAGCCAATTTAAAAAGTCCCGGCACCTCATATCCTGCTTTAATTAAAAGAGAGACTAGCTTTTAGCCCCTAAGTGAGTCCAATGGTGCATTTGTTTTAACATTTCTCTGGCTTCTCCTTCCGACGTAGCCTGTTTCCCTCTGGGCCGTGGAGAGGGGCTAGAATTACTTTTATCTTCTGAGCATATTGCCAGCAATCTCGATAGCCCGTCTTTTGTCGCCGCCTCTCGCGCAGCTTGATCGGCCATATTGTTTCCCTCAGTTACCAGGGACCGATCTCGTTGATGTCCAGGGCAGTGGATTACACTAATCTTTTTTGGCAACATCAGGGCAGCCAACAATGCCAGGATTTCGTTTTTGTTTTTAATCTCTTTGCCGGCCGATGTAAGTAACCCTCTCTGTTGGTAAATAGCTCCATGAACATGTGCAGTTGTGAAAGCATATCTACTATCAGTGTAAATGTTGGCCTTTTTCCCTCGTGCCAGTTCTAAGGCCTTTGTGAGGGATCAGCTCGGCTTTTTGGGCTGACGTACCTTGAGGGAGGGCAGCTGCCCAGATTACCTCAGTCCCATCGACCGCCGCTGCCCCTGCCCGCCGCCTTCCTTCTTCAAGAAAACTGCTTCCGTCCGTATACCATGTCACCTCGGCATCCTGAAGCGGCTGGTCCGAGAGATCATGACGAACTCCATGTACTCCCGCCAGAATTTCTTGACAGTCGTGGGTCACCTCGGACTGGCTGGGGTCCGGCAGCAGCGTGGCAGGGTTAAGTCCGGTAGCCGGCGTGAACCTGATTCGCTCAGAGTTTAAGAGCAACGTCTGATAGTGGGTCATCCTGGCGTTAGTTAGCCATCTCTCGGGGGTTGGCGAATCACACTTTCTAAAGCATGGGGCGCAGTGACAATTAAGTTCTGCCCCAGTGTCAGCTTGTCTGCATCTTTTACTAGGACTGCCACGGCAGCCACTATACGCAAACAATTTGGCCAGCCAGCAGCCACGGGGTCCAGTTTCTTTGACAGATATGCCACCGGCCGATTCCATGGTCCCAGCTTTTGGGTGAGGACCCTTTGGCAATGCCATTATTTTCAGCCACATAGAGATGGAATGGCTTGTCCACATCGGGAAGTCCCAGGGCAGGGGCTGACAACAAGGCGCGCTTAATGTTGTCAAAAGCCTTTTGCTCGCTCTTTCCCCAGACAAAGGGTGTACTGCCCTTTGTCAGGGGGTACAAGGGATCGGCCATCTCTGTGAACCCCGGAATCCAGAGCCTGCAGAACCCTGCAGTGCCCAAGAACTCCCTAACTTGTCGGGAGTTTTCGGGGGCTGGTATTCTGGCCACCGCCTCTTTTCTGGCCTCCGAGAGCCATCGCTTCCCATCTCTGAGTTGGTACCCCAGGTAACTAACCTGTTGCCGGCAGATCTGGGCCTTTTTGGCAGAAGCATGGTAGCCGAGGGTGCCAAGTTCGGTCAGTAAAGTCTCAGTCCCTTTCCTGCACTCCTCTGCGGTATCAGCGGCCAGAAGCAAGTCATCTACATATTGGAGCAGGGTTACCTGGGGATTTGTGGCGCGGAAGTGCGCAAGGTCCTGGTAGAGGGCTTCGTCAAAAATTGTTGGTGAGTTCTTGAATCCTTGCGGCAGCCTGGTCCACGTTAGCTGTCCGGAGAGTCCTGTAAGAGGGTCTTTCCACTCAAAAGCAAAAATAGGCTGGCTAGCGGGGCTGAGTCATAGGCAGAAGAAGGCATCTTTCAGGTCCAAGACAGTGTACCACTTCCGGCTGGGGGAAGGGTGCTCAGCAGATTGTAGGGGTTGGGCACTGTTGGGTGTAGGTCGGATACCCGCTTGTTGACTTCTCTCAGATCCTGTACAGGCCGGTATTCGCCCGTTCCAGGCTTCCGGACCGGAAGCAACGGGGTGTTCCAGGCCGATTGGCACTTTATCAAAATTCCCAGATCAAGAAACCTTTGAATATGTGGGCGGATCCCATCTCGAGCCTCTTTACTCATTGGGTACTGGCGGACTGAGATGGGGGGTGGCAGAGGCTTTGATTTCTACCACCACTGGGGGCTGGTGGACGGCCATTCCCATGCCCGAGACTTCAGCCCAGGCTAGGGGAGTCTTAGCCATCCAGTCCTGCATATTCATGGTCTCGGGGGAAGGGCTCTCATATAGCCTGTATTCATCTTCTAGCCTCAGGGTCAAAACCTGCAACGGCCTTCCTTCCCCGTCTGTCACCGTGGTGCCCTCGGTGTGAAAGTGGATCTGAGCCCCCACTTTCGTGAGCAAGTCCCGTCCCAGCAAGGGGTAAGGGCATTCAGGGATCACAAGGAACGAGTGGGATACCCGGCCCACGCCAAGGTCCACTGTTCTTCGGGTAGTCCATGGGTATTGTCGATACCCTGTAGCGCCCTGTACCCATGCCTTTTTTGTGGACAATGCCCCTCCGGATTGTAATAGGACGGAGTGTTGGGCTCCTGTGTCTACCAGAAACTGTACAGGCTTCCCCTCCACTTTTAGAGTTACCCTAGGCTCGGCGAGGGGGTCCGAGCCCCGTCCCCCTTAATCTTCTTCTTCTATGGCCAGGATTTTGTTGGGGGTGGCGGACCTTCCCCTCTTCTTCTGAGGGCAGTCTTTGAGCCAATGCCCCTTCTCTTTACAGTATGCAAACTGATTTTTGTCTAGTGGTGGTTTGGTTCCTGTCCTGCTTTTACTGCGGTCTCTTGGCCCAGTTCTATCATCTCTCTTTCCTTCTTTAATCACTGTAGTCAGAATTTTTGCCAAGTCTTTTGCCTGTCTTTTTCTCTCTCTATCTCCCGTTCATTCTGCTCCCGGATCCTTCTTTCCTCCTTTTCTTCTTCTGTTTCCCTTTTATTAAACACCTTGTCTGCTTCTTTGATCAAATCTTGAAGAGAGAATCCCTGTAACCCATCTAGTCTCTGTAACTTTCTCTTAATATCTAGGGCTGATTGATCAATAAAGGCCATGGCCACTGTAGCCCTATGTTCTTCAGATGTGGGATCGTAGGGTTAAATCTCTTGAATGCCTCTATTAACCTATCTAGGAATACAGTAGGTGACTCGGTAGGCCCTTGAGTCACTTCCCTTACCTTAGCCAAATTGGTGGGGCGCTTTGCTGCCCCTCGGAGACCCGCCACCAGAGCCTGGTGATAGACCCTCAGGTGCTCCCTACCTGCCGGAGAATTGTAGTCTCAATTAGGTCTCGTCAGCGGGAAGCCAGCATCTATTTCATTAGGAAGCGCTGTGGGATGTCCGTCATCTCCTGGCACATTTTTGTGAGCCTCCAATAGTACTCGCTGTCTTTCTTCTGTAGTGAGCAAGGTCTGCAACAATTGCTGACAATCATCCCAAGTGGGCTGATGTGAGAAAACAAGAGATTCTATTAAGGAGGTTAGGGCCTGGGGGTTATCAGAGAAAGAGGGGTTGTTATTTTTCCAGTTGTAAAGATCCGAGGCAGAGAATGGCCAATACTGGAGTGGCCGAACCCCACGGTCATCAGGGGGCCCATTCTCCCGGAGGGGAGAGCGGGGGAGTCCGGGGTGACAGCTCTACGGCTCCGCGTTCCTGCCGCCGGGCCCATTTCTTCCCCTTCTTTTGGCTGTTCAGGCGAGGCGATCGCTTGTGCCCTCTGAGGTGCCAGAGGTGGGACCTGTACAGGCGGGTAGAGTGGGGGAGAATCTAAAAGTAAGAAGTCAGTTTGCAGGTCTGGATATATATTTTTGACGGGAGCCTTTGTCTCTTCTTTCTTTGCCGTGGATTTTAGGGCAAAGATCTCTGCAGCAGGCTCCAACGGCTTTCCTGTGGGGAAAACGAAAGGCTGAACCCACACCGGGGGTGAACGGACCAGGTCTTCCCAGACCATAATATATGGCACCTGGTCCGGGTGCTCAGTAGCAGGGGTGAAAATTACAGTTTTAACCTGTTTGACTTGTTCTGAAGAGAACGACCCTTCTGGCGGCCAGCCGGTATTAAAACTGGGCCAATCTACTGCGCATAAACTCTGCCATTTTCCTTTTTTCACTGTCATGGAAAGATCATGGGCCCGATTTTTTTTACTTCTGTCCAATGATCTACCGTCAGAGACAACGGGGTTGTCACAGTCTGTCCCATCGTCAGTTTGTCACAAAAATGAACACTTAACGAGTACAAAGTAAGACGAGTAGCAGCGGAAAAATCAGATAAAAGCGGCTGCTGTAAACTTTTGCCCTCGGCAAGTCTTGAGCAGATGAGCTTCCTAGCTCCACAGATACAGAGTTCAGGGGGAGAAGAATCTCACGACCCCTACTCCCAGGTCGGCGTTCCAGGCGTCCCTGGCATACGCCACAGATACAGACGGAGGGGAATCTCACGACCCCCACTCCCAGGTCGGCGTTCCAGGCGTCCCTGGCATACGCCACAGATACAGGCGTGCCCCACAGATACAGACAGACAGGTGCGCGAGGGCACAGATCCTTGTTTCAGCAGCCGGAGGAGACCAGGAGGAAGAAAAGAAAGATTACTGAGGATAGCCACCAAAAATCCTACCGGGAATGGTGGCGGCCAGAGAGGTGGACTTATGGCGTGCTTTGAGTTCACTCATGTGCCTATACCGTTGCAGAAGTTTTCTTGCTGGGGGCGGGCGCCCTAGCAGCTTCTGGCCCGTTCCGTGACCCCCTTATCCTGTCACGGGAGTCTTCAAGTGGCAGGCGCCCTAATGGCTTTTAAGTGCCTGACCCGTGCCCACAAAAAGGTAATATTAGGCCATATCCTCACAAGAAAGACAGGGAAGTTTCACCCAGCCGGGCGATAGTTACTGGGGCTCACCTGTCATAAGGCCTTCAAAGTCCACCAGGGAGTAGCCCTGGCCGGGACTAATCAGTTGCCTCACAACCGTTCGCCTGTTCACTGAAACTTCCGAAGGATTAAGTGAAGCAGCAGGAGAGAAAAGTGAGACAATACAGATTTAACACAGAGCAGACTAGTCACAGACCTTTTACAGACGTACACGGAGACACAGAATTGCTCGAGCGTACCTCCGAATTCAAAAGCCAAAGGGTCTGAGTGAGCGAGGCGATCCCGGACGAGCCCCCAGATGTAAGACCTCGTGGCCTTTTCTCGGGAACCGTCGCCCCAAAGACCACAGTGACTCGAATTCGATGCAATCAGCAAGAGGATTTATTAGGCCGGCGCGCCAGGGTTTCGATCTCCTTAGGAGGAGCGAACCTCGAACGCCAGTCGTGAGGGACTTTTATACAAAAAAATCACAGGTAGGTGGGGATGAGGTCAGGGTATGGGATACAATGAAGTAGGGGCCATAGGTGAGGTGGAGACATTTGATTGGTGGGAAAAGTTTGCAGGTAATTAAGTTGAAACGGTTGGCTGATCACCCTGCGGCATTTGGTCAATTTTTACCCAGAAAAGACCGACAGAGAGATACATTCTTGGGAGGGGTTTCCTTGACCAGGTCATAAGTTATCTGTTAAGAATCGGTCAGGAGGCTCTGAGTCACCAGATAAGGAATAAGCTATTTTCCTTGAGGCACAGCCTGTCTTCTGGGCTTAAATTTTAACCTAAGTCCTTCAGTTGAACAAAATGTAAATCCTAGAGTATGGGCTGATGGAAAATCTGTGGGTCGAGCGCAAAATGCTATTCCTGTAGTTGTCAAGCTCAAAGACCCACACTTATTTCCACATAAGAAACAGTATCCTCTGAAACCTGAGGTTAAGGAAGGGTTAAAACCCATCATTGAAAATTTAAAGGAACAGGGACTATTAATTCCCTGTAACAGTCCTTGCAACACTCTCTATTTTGGGTATAAAGAAATCAAATGGTAAATGGAGACTAGTTCAAGATTTACGTATAATAAATGAGGCTGTAATTCCTTTACACCCCATGGTGCCTAATCCTTATACTCTATTGTCTGAAATTCCTGAACAAGCGAAATATTTCTGTGATTGATTTAAAAGATGCCTTCTATTCAGTGCCTTTGGTGGAGGAAAGTCAATTTCTATTTGCCTTTGAAAACCCTACCAGCTAGCTTCTCAGTTAACCTGGATAGTTTTACCCCAGGGATTTCATGACAGTCCTCACTTATTTGGACAAAGTTTGTCACGAGATCTACAAAACTTTAATAGCTCTGAAGCGGTGGTGTTACAATATGTAGACGATATTTTGTTCTGTGCAGAGACAGAGGAAGCTTGTTCATGAGCCTCAGAAGATTTCTTAAACTTTCTGGCAGGCTGTGGTTACAAGGCATCAAGAGAAAAGGCTCAGCTTTGTCAACAATCAGTTAGATATCTGGGTCTAATTATATCAGAAGGGACTAGGGCCATAGGCCCTGAGAGAATTAAGCCTATACTAAATCATCACTTACCTATGACTTTAAGACAATTGAGAGGATTTTTGGGAATCACAGGTTACTGTCGCATTTGGATTCCGGGTTATGAGGAACTTGCCTGGTCTTTATATAAACTTATAGCTGAAACTCAGCAGGTCCAAACTGACAAACTGGTTTGGTCTCCAGAAACTCAAAAGGCTTTTAAGGTTCTTCAGACTGCTCTTCTGCAAGCTCCTGCTCTGAGCTTGCCCACAGGGTCAGACTTTAATTTGTCACTGAAAGGAAAGGCATGGCCTTGGGAGTCTTGACACAACCCCGAGGGCCTCACCAGCAACCTATTGCTTATCTAAGCAGAGAATTAGATGTAGTTTCACGTGGGTGGCCCCACTGCCTAAGAGTAATTGGGACAGTGGCTTTAGCACCTGAAGCTTAAAAAATAATTAATGGACAAAACCTTACTGTACTGACTTCTCATGATGTGAGTGGAATCTTAAATTCTAAGGTTAATATTTGGATGACAGACAGTAGGCTTCTTAAATATCAGTCATTGTTGTTAGAAGGACCAGTAACTAAGCTTAAAGTTTGTGGAAATTTAAATCCTGTCACTTTCCTTCCTGAGAAGGAAAATGAAACACCTGACCATGATTGTTCTCAATTCCTAACTTTAAACTATGCAGCTTGGGAAGATCTAATGGATACCCCATTGGACAATCCCGACCTGGAAATATTTACAGATGGCAGTTCTTTTGTTCGGGATGGAAAGCGTAAAGCAGGTTATGCCGTGGTGACTGCTGAACAGGTTTTGGAAGCAAAATCTGGATTACAATGAAGTGGGAAGTATCCTGGAGAGGACTGGGAGATTGATTTTACTCATATGCCAAAAGCTAATGGATATTCTTGCTTACAAATTTGGGTAGATACTTTTACTGGATGGATTGAGGCTTTTCTCTGTTGTAGTGAACAGGCTAAGGAGGTTATAAAGATTCTCTTCATCAGTGGAAGGCTACCCGTGGTGGACATCTCCACTTCAAGGAAAGGACTTTCTCCAAGTCTGTGAATACCTTTGACAACAACAACATGCGATGCCTCTTCTTCATTTCATGACATCTACCAACCCTAAAATGGACTGGTGCAACACTTTGTACTTTAACTATGGACTTAATGTGACTTTTAATTTTGATTTTACCTTGTTTTAATGACTATGTTGCCTTACATCTGTAACTGTATAACTGGATTTGTTTCTAGCAGCATGAAAGCTTTTAAGTTACAAATTGCTGCTCAAACTCCTGCTACTGCTGCAGCTTCCTCCAACTACTACTTGGGGCCCCTGGATCAGATATCCTCAGTATGAGGATTAGGAGAATATGTTGCCTCCCCAATTTAGGGACAACGCCCCGTCTCAGCTCGGAAGCAGTTATGGAATGAAAACTATGCCCCTTTTCCCTAGGCAACATAATTCTCCTAAAAGAAAAGGGGGAATGAGAGAGTTATTTCCTAGGCAGGTTGATAAGAAGTCTAGGGGTCCCCAAGGAGAGAGGGGTCTGGAATTCTCAAGGAAGAAGAAAGGACAAACATTTCTCTCCATTCCTTAGGATTATATAACAACAATGTATTCTGCCTGAGGGCAGTCTCTGGATTAAACCTTCTCTTTACAAGGATTATAAAGCAGCACTGTATTATGTATTCTGCCTGAGGACAGTCTCTGGATTAAACCTTCTGGCTAATTCTGTTATCTTAAAATGTAAATTATGGGAGTAGGTCTGGTGAGGTCTTTACAAGCTCCAGACCTTCTTTGGATTAGTTGGAGAATATATAAACTCATTGCTAAAACTAACAAGCGGGTACTCTTTCTACCCCCTTCTGATGCCTATGTCAGAAGCTTTCTCTATCTCCTTTATACCTTAATAAAACTTTGTTACACAAAAGCTCTGAGCGATCCAGCCTTGTCTCTGGCCCCGGATTGAATTCTTTTCCTCCGGGGCCAAGAATCCCCGTGATTCAACAACAACCTTTCAGGGTTAGGGGTTTAGTGTTAGGATTAGTGTTAGGTTTAGGGTTTAGGGTTAGGGTTAGTGGTTTGGAGTTATGGTTTGGGGATCAGGATAGGGGTTTGGGATTAGGGTTAGTGATAGGATTAGGATTAGAATTAGGGTAGTGGTTTGGAGTTCGGTTAATGGGTTTGTGGTTCAGGGTTAGAAGTTCCTGGTTGGTTAGGAGTTTAGGATCAGGGGTTGGGTTTCATGTTAGGTTAGGCTTAGGGATAGGGGTTAGGGTTAGGATTAGAGTTAAGGTTAGGATTTGGGTTAGGGTTAGGGTTAGGGGTTTGGGGTTCGGTTAATGGGTTTGTGGTTCAGGGTTAGGAGTTCCCAGTTTGGTTAGGGAGTTTTGGTTTCAGGGGTTGGGGTTCATTTTAGGGTTAGGGTTAGGGTTATGGGTTAGGGTTAGGGCTATGGTTTAGGGTTAGGGTTAGGATTTAGGTTTAGATTTAGGGTTAGGTTTAGGGTTAGGGTTTAGGTTAGGTTTTAATGGTTAGGGTTAGGGTTTAGAGTTAAGTTTAGGGTTAGGGTTAGGGTTAGGTTTAGTGTTAGGGTTTGGCATTAGGGTTAGTGTTAGCGGTTAGGCTTAGGATTTAGGTTTAGATTTAGGGTTAGGGTTAGGGTTTGTATTAGGGTTTATGGTTTAAGATTAGGGTTAGGGTTAGGTTTAAGGGTTAAGGTTAAGGTTAGGGTTAGGGGTTTGGGGTTAGAGTTTGGGGATCGTGTTAGGGGTTTGCGGTTCAGGATTCGTGATTTGTGATAGGGTTTGGGGTTTGGCATTTGGAGTTCAGGTTAGGTGTTCACTGTTCTGTTTAGGGGTTCACTGCTCATTTCAGAGTTTGGGGTTCACATTATGGGTTTGGGGTTTGGCCTAGGGCTTTCGGGTTTGGTGATTGGGGTTTGGGTAATGGGGTTCTCAGTTTGGATCAGCAGTTTGTTTTTTGGTATTTAGGGTTCATGTTAGTGTTTTGGGGTTCAGGTTAGTGGTTCGGGGTTTGGGGTTTGGGTTTGGGTTTGAGGTTCGGTTTAGTGGTTTTGGGTTCAGGGTTTGGGGTTCAGTTTTCAGTGTCAGGTTAGGGGTTTTGGGTTCAAGATTTAGGGTTCAGGTTTGGGGTTTGGTGTTCATGGTTTGAGTTTGGGGTTTCGTGTTTGTGGGTTGGGATTAGGGGTTTGTGGTTCGTGGTTTGGTGTTATTGTGTGGAGTTTGGGGTTTGCGTCAGGGGTTTGTGGTTTGGGTTATGGGTATGGTGTTCGGTGTTTGGGGTTCGGTTAAGGGGTTTGTGGTTCAGGGTTAGGAGTTCCTGGTTTTGTTAGGGAGTTTTGGTTTCAGTTTTGGCTAATTCTGTTATCTTAAAATGTAAATTATGTTAGGGTAAGGTTTAGGGTAGGGTTTAAGGTTAGGGTTAATGTTAGGGTTTAGTGTTAGGGTTACAATTAGGGTTTAAGTTCAGAGTTAGGGGTAGGGTTTAGGGCTTAGGTTAGTGTTAGGGTTATGGTTAGGGTTAGGGTTTTGGGGTTAGGGTTAAGAGTTAGGGTTAGAGTTAGGGGTTAGGGTAGGGTTAGGGTTAGGTTTTAGAGTTAGCATTTGGTTAGGGGTTTGGGGTTAGGGTTTCGGGATCGGTTATGGTTAGGGTTATGGCTTAGGGATAGGGTTAGGGTTAGGGTTTAGGTTTATGGTTAGAGTTAGGGTTAGGGTTTAGGGTTAGGATTAGGGTTAGGGTTAGAATTAGTGTTAGTGTTAGGTTAGGGTTAGGGGTTTGGGGTTAGGGTATGGGATTGGGTTAGGGGTTTGGGGGTAGGGTTAGGGTTAGGATTAGGTTTAGTGTTAGGGGTTTGGGGTTCAGGTTAAAGGGTTTGTGGTTCAGGGTTAGAAGTTCCTGGTTGGTTAGGGAGTTTGGGATCGGGGGTTGGGGTTCATGTTAGGGTTAGGGTAAGGCTTAGTTTTAGGGGTTAGGGTTAGGGTTAGATTTAGGGGTTAGGATTAGGATTAGGATTAGGATTAGGGTTTAGGGGTTAGGGTTAGGGTTAGGTTTAGGTTTTAGGGTTAGACTTAGGGTTAGGGGTTTGGGGTTAGGACTTGGGGATCGGGTTGGATTTAGTGTTAGGGCTAGGGTTAGGGTTTAGAGTTAGGGTTAGGGTCAGGGTTCGGGTTTAGGGTTCGGGTTTAGGCTTAGGGTTAGGGTTAGAGTTAGAATTAGGGATAGAGGTTTGGGGTTAGAGTTTGGAGATCGGGTTAAGGGTTTGGGGTTCGGGATTCGTGATTCATGATAGGATTTGGAGTTCAGAAATTTGGGGATTGGGTTAGGTGATCATTGTTCTGTTTAGGGGTTCACTGTTCATTTCGGAGTTTGGGGTTCACATTAATGGTTTGGGGTTTGGAACAGGGGTTTGGGTTTTGCAATTGGGGTTTGGGTAATGATGTTCTAGGTTTGGAGTAGCAGTTTGTTGTTCGGTATTTAGGGTTCACGTTAGTGTTTTGGGGTTCTGGTTATTGGTTTGGGTTGGCGGTTGGGGTTTGTTTTTGTCGTTCAGATTAGTGGATTCATTTTCAGGGTTTGGGGTTTGGTTTTCAGTTTCAGGTTAGGGGTTTGGGGTTCAAGGTTTAGTGTTCGGGTTTGGGGTTTGGTGTTCGTGGTTTGGGTTTGGGGTTTCGTGTGTGTGAGTTGGGTTTAGGGTTAGGTTTTAGGGTTAGGGTTAGGGTTTAGGATTAGGGTTAGGGTTTAGGGGTTAGGGTTAGGGTTTAGTGTTAGGGTTAAGGTTAGGGTTTAGTGTTAGGGTTAGGGTTAGGGTTTAGGGTTAGGGGTTTGGGGTTAGGATTTGGGGATCAGGTTAGGGTTTTGGGTTAGGGTTAGTATTAGGATTAGGGTTAGGGGTTTGAAGATAGGTTAAGAGGTTTATGGTTCAGCGTTAGGAGTTTCCAGTTTGGTTAGGAGTTTGAGTTTCGGGTGTTGGGGTTCATAATAGGGTTAGGGTTAGGGTTAGGGGTTAGGTTTATGGTTAGGGTCAAGGGTTTGTGGTTAGGGTTTGGGGATCAGGTTAGTGTTAGTGTTAGGTTCGGGTTTAGGGTTAGGGTTCGGGTTTAGGGTTAGGGTTAGGGTTAGGGTTTAGGCTTAGGGTTAGGGTTAGTGTTAAAATTAGGGTTAGAGGTTTGTGGTTAGAGTTTGGGGATCAGGTTAGGGGTTTGCGGTTTGGGATACGTGATTCGTGATAGGGTTTGGGGTTTGGGATTTGAAATTCAGGTTAGGTGTTCACTGTTCTGTTTAGGGGTTCATTGTTCATTTCAGAGTTTAGGGTTCACATTAGATGTTTGGGGTTTGGATTAGGGGTTTTGGGTTTGGTGACTGGGGTGTGGGCTATGGGGTTCTAGGTTTGGATTAGCAGTTTGTTGTTCAGTATTTGGGTTTGCATTAATGTTTTGGGGTTCAGGTGAGTGGTTCGGGGTTGTGGGTTGTGGTTTGGGTTTGAGGTTCGGGTTAGTGGATTCAGGTTCAGAGTTTGGGGTTAAGTTTTCAGTTTCAGGTTACGGGTTTTGAGTTCAAGGTTTAGGGTTCGGGTTGGGGTTTGTGGTTTGTGGTTTGGGTTTGGGGTTGCATGTTTGTGGGTTGGGGTTAGGGGTTTGTGGTTCATAGTTTGGTGTCATTGTGTAGAGTTTGGGGTTTGCATTAGGAGTTTGGGGTTCTGGTTAGGGGTATGGTGTTTGGGGTTTGGGGTTTGATTGAAGGGTTTGTGGCTCAGGGTTAGGAGCTCCCTGTTTGGTTAGGGAGTTTGGGTTTCGAGGGTTGGAATTCATGTTAGGGTTAGTGATAGGGTTAAGGTTAGGGTTAGGGTTAGGGTTAGGGTTAGGGTTTAGGGGTTACGGTTAAGGTTACGGTTAGGTTTTAGTGTTAGTGTTTAGGGTTAGGAGTAGGGGTAGGGGTAGGGGTTTGGGGTTAGGGTTTGGGGATTGGGTTAGAGGTTTGAGGTTAGAGTTAGGATTAGTGTTAGGATTAGGATTAGGGTTAGGGGTTTGGGGTTAGGGTTTGGGGATTGGGTTTGAGGTTCGGGATTTGTGATACCTGATAGGGTTTGGAGTTCGGGATTTTGGGATCGTGTTAGGGGTTTGGAGTCGGCATCATGATTCGTGATAGGGTTTGGGGTTCAGGATTTGGTTGTCGGGTAGGTGTTCACTGTTCTGTTTAGGGGTTCACTGTTGATATCGGAGTTTGGGGTTCAAATTACCTGTTGGTGTTCGGATTAGGGGTTTCGGGTTTGGTGACTGGGGTATGTGTTATGGGGTTCTCAGTTTGGATTAGCAGTTTGTTTTTCGGTATTTAGGGTTCACTTTAGTGTTTTGGGGTTCAGGTTAGTGGTTTAGGGTTGGGGGTTGGGGTTTGGTTTTGAAATTAGGGTTAGTGGTTTCGGGTTCAGGTTTGGGTTTCCGTTTTCAGTTTTGGGTTAGGGGTTAGGGGTTCAAGGTTTAGGGTTCGGGTTTGAGGTTTGATGTTCGTGGTTTGGGTTTGGGTTTGGGGATTCATGTTTGTGGGCTGGAGTTAAGGGTTTGTCATTCGTGGTTTGGTGTCATTGTGTGGAACCTGGAGTTTGTGTTAGGGGTTTGGGGTTTGGGTTAGGCATATGGTGTTTGGGGTTTGGGGTTCAGTTAAGGGGTTGTGGTTCAGAGTTAGGAGTTCCCGGTTTGGTTAGGGAGTTTGGGTATCAAGGGTTGGGGTTTATGTTAGGGTTAATATTAGGGTTAGGGGTTAGGGTCTAAGTTTAGGGTTATAGTTAGGGTTAGAGTTTAGGGTTATGGTTAGAGTTAGGGTTAGGGTTTAGGTTTAGGCTTAGGGTTTAGGGATTAGGGTTAGTTTTAGAATTAGGGCTTAGTGTTAGGGTTAGGGTTAGGGTTTAGGGCTAAGGTTAGTGTTAGGGTTAGGGGTTAGGGGTTTGGGGTTAAAGTTTGGGGAACTGGTTAGTGGTTTGGGGTTCGGGATTCATGATTCATGATAGGGTATGGAGTTCGGAATTTTGGAATTGTGTTAAAGGTTTGGGGTTTGGGATTCGTGATAGGGTTTGGGGTTTGGGATTTGGTGTTCGAGTTAGGTGTTCACTGTTCTGTTTAGGGGTTCACTGTTTATTTCAGTGTTTGGGGCTCACATTATGGGTTTGGGGGTTCAGATTAGGGATTTTGGGTTTGGTGATTGGGGTTTGGGTAATGGGGTTCTCGGTTTGGATTAGCAGTTTGTTGTTCGCTATTTGGGGTTTGCATTAGTGTTTTGCGGTTCAGGATAATGGTTCAGTGTTGGGGGTTGTGGTTTGTGTTTGAGGTAGGGTTAGTGGTTTCGTGTTCATGGTTTGGGGTTTGGTTTTCAGTTTCGGGTTAGGGGTTTGGGTTTTAAGGTTTAGGGTTCGGGTTTGGGGATTGGTTTTCATGGGTTGGGTTTGGGGTGTTGTGTTTGTGGGTTGGGGTTAGGGGTTTGTGGTTCGTGGTTTGTGGTCACTGTGTGGAGTTTGGAATTTGTGTTACGGGTTTGGGGTTGGGGTTAGGGTTATGGTGTTCGGGGTTTGGGGTTTGGTTAAGGGTTTGTGGTTCGAGGTTAGGAGTTCCTGGTTTGATTAGGGAATTTGGGTTTGTGGGTTGGGGTTCGGTTAGGGTTAGGGTTAGGGGTTAGGGTTAGGGTTATGGTTAGGGTTTAGGGTTAGGTTCAGGGTCAGCATTAGGGGTTTGGGGTTTGGGTTTGGGGATCAGGTTAGAGTTAGGGTTTAGGGTTAGGATTAGGGTTTAGGGTTAGGGTTAGGGTTTAGCGTTAGGGTTTAGGGTTTAGGGTTGGGGTTAGGGTTTAGGGTTTAGGGTTTAGGGGTAAGGTTATGTTTAGGGCTAGGTTTTAGTGTTAGGCTTAGAGTTAGGATAGGGTTTAGGGGTTAGGGTTAGGGTTTTGGGTAGGCTTAGGGTTAGGGTTTAGGTTTAGGGTGAGGGTTAGGGTTTAGGGTTAGGGTTAGGTTAGGGGTTTGGGCTTAGGGTTTGGGGATCGGATTAGGTGTTTGGGTTTAGCATTAGGGTTAGGGGTTAGGTTTAGAATTAGGATTAGGGTTAGGGTTTTGGCATTCGGTTAAGGGGTTTGTGGTTCAGGGTTAGGAGTTCCCGGTTAGGTTAGGGAGTTTGGGTTTGAAGGTTGGGGTTCATGTTAGGGTTAGGGGTTAGGGTTAGGGTTAGGGTTAGTGTTAGGGTTAGGCGTAGGGTTTAGGGGTTATGTTTAGGGTTACGGTTAGGGTTAGGGTTAGTGTTTAAGGTTCGGGTTAGGGTTAGGTTTTAGGGTTAGGGTTTAGGTGGTAGAGTATGGTTAGGATTAGGGTTACTGTTAGAGTTAGGGTTGGGGTTTAGGGTTAGGGTTTAGCGGTTATGGCTAGGGTTAGGGTTAGGGTTAAGGATTAGGGTTAGGGTTGGTTTTAGGGTTAGGTTAGGGTTTAGGTTAGGTTCAGGGTTAGGGTTAGGCATTAGGGGTTAGGGTTAGGGTTTAGCGTTAGTGTTAGGGTTAGGGTTAGCGTTATGGTTTAGCGTTAGGGTTAGTGTTAGGGTTAGGGGTTAGGGTTAGGTTTTAGTGTTAGGGTTTAGTGTTATTGTTAGGGTTAGGAGTTTGGAATTAGGGTTTGGGGATTAGGTTAGGGTTTTGGGGTTCAGTATTCCTCATTCATGATAGGGTTTGGAGTTCAGAAATTTGGGGATCATGTTAGGTGTTTGGTGCTCGGGAATCGTGATTCATCTAGGGTTAGGGTTAGGATTAGGGTTAGGATTTAGGTGTTAGGGTTAGGGTTAAGGTTTGGGTTATGGTGTAGTGTTAGGGTTATGGTTAGGGTTTGGGGTAGGGTTTAGAGTTAGGGTTAGCATTAGGTTATGGGATTAGAGTTAGGGTTTGGGTATCGGATTAGGGGTTTGGGGTTAGGGATAGGGTTAGGGTTAGGTTTAGAATTAGGATTAGGGTTTGGGTTTTGGGGTTCAGTAAAGGGGTTTGTGGTTCAGGGTTAGGAGTTTCTGGTTTGGTTAAGGAGTTTGGGTTTGGGGTTTGGGTTCATGTTAGGGTGAGGGTTTTGGGTTAGGATTTGGGGTTCGGGTTCAGGTTCGGGTTTAGGGTTCGAGTTAGGGCTGGGTTAGGATTAGGGTTAAGGTTATGGTTAGGGTTAGGGTTAGGTTTTAGGGTTAGGGTTTAGGTGGTAGAGTATGGTTAGGATAAGGGTTACTGTTAGGGTTAGAGTTAGGGTTAGGGTTTAGGGTTAGGGTTTAGGGGTTATGGCTAGGGTTAGGGTGAGGGTTAAGGATTAGGGTTAGGGTTAGTTTTAGGGGTTAGGGTTAGGGTTTAGCATTAGTGTTTGGGTTATGGTTATGGTTATGGTTTAGGGTTAGGGTTACTGTTAGGGTTATGATTTAGGGGTTAGGGTTAGGGTTACGTTTTAGTGTTAGGGTTAGGGTTAGGAGTTTGGAATTAGGGTTTGGGTATCAGGTTAGGGGTTTGGGGTTCAGGATTCCTCATTCGTGATAGGGTTTGGAGTTCAGGATTTGGAAATCATGTTAGGTGTTTGGTGTTCGGGAATCGTGATTTGTGTAGGGTTAGGGTTAGGGTTTAGGTGCTAGGGTTAGGGTTAAGGTTTGGGTTATGGTTTAGTGTTAGGGTTATGGTTAGGGTTTGGGGTAGGGTTTAGAGTTAGGGTTAGCGTTAGGTTATGGGATTAGAGTTAGGGTTTGGGTATCAGATTAGGGGTTTGAGGTTAGGTTTAGAATGAGGATTAGGGTTAGGGTTTTGGGGTTCGGTTAAGGGGTTTGTGGTTCAGGGTTAGGAGTTCCCGCTTTGGTTAGGAGTTTGGGTTTAGGGGTTGGGGTTCAAGTCAGGGTTAGGGGTTTTGGGTTAGGGTTTGGGGTTTGGGTTCAGGTTAGGGTTTAAGGTTAGGGTTAGGATTGGGGTTAGTGTTACGGTTAGTTTTAGGGTCAGGGTTTAGGGTTAGGTTTAGGTTTAGGGTTAGTGTTACTGTTAAGGTTAGGGTTAGGGTTTAGGGATAGTGTTAGTGTTAGGGTTAGGGTTTAGGGATAGGGTTAGCGTTAGGGCTAAGGTTAAGGTTTAGGTGTTAGAGTTAAGGTTAGGGTTATGGGTTAGTGTTAGGGTTAGGCTTAGTGTTTAGAGGTTAGTGTTAGGGTTACGGTTAGGGTAAGTGTTAGTGTTTATGGTTAGGTTTAGTGTTAGGGTTTAGGCGGTAAGGTAAGGTTTGGTGTTAGGGTTAGGGTTAGGGTTAGGGTTTAGTGTTTAGGGTTAGAGTTCGGGGTAGGGTTAGGGTATAGGGTTAGGATTTAGGGGTTAGGTTTAGGATTTAGGGTTAAGGTTAGTTGTTAGGTTTACGGTTAGGGTTAGGGTTATGGTTTAGGGTTAGGTTTAGGGTTAGTGTTAGTGTTAGGGTTAAGGTTTAGTGTTTAGCTTAGGGCTGGGTTAGGGTTAGGTTTACGGTTATGTTTAGGGTTAGGATTATGGTTAGGGCTAGGGGTTTGGGGTTAGGGATTGAGGATCGGGTAAGGGTTAGGGTTAGGGGTTAGGGTTAGGCTTAGAGTTTAGAGGTTAGGTTTAGGGTTACGGTTATGGTTAGGATTCGTGTTAAGTTTAGGGTTAGAGTTAGGCTTAGGGTTAGCATTTAGAGTTATGGTTTAGGTGGTGGTGTAAGTGTTAGGGTTAGGGTTAGGGGTTTGGAATTAGATTTGGGGTTAGGTTTTGGGGTTTAGGATTAGGGTTTAGAGGTTAGGGTTAGGGTTGCGGTTAGAGTTTAGGATTTATGGTTTATGGTTAGGTTGTAGGTTTAGGTTTAGGGGTTTGGGGTTACGGTTTGGGTATCAGATTAGGGTTAGGGATAGGTGTTAGAGGTAGAGTTAGGCTTAGGTTAGGGTTTTGGTGTTAGGGTTTGGATATCTGGTTAGGGGTTTGGGTTTAGGGTTAATGTGAGGTTTGGGGTTAGGTTTAGATTTAGGATTAGGGTTAGGGGCTTGGGGTTTGGTTAAGGGGTTTGTGGTTCAGGGTTAGGAGTTCCCGGTTTAGTTAGGGAGTGTGGGATAGGGGTTTGGGGTTCATGTTATGGTTAGGGTTAGGGATTAGGGTTAGGGTTAGGGGTTAGGGTTAAGCTTTAGGGTTTAGGGGTTAGGGTTAGGTTTATGGTTACGGTTAGGATTCGTGTTAAGGGTTAGGGTTAGGGTTACGATTAGGGTTAGGGCTTAGGGTTAGGGTTGAGGTGGTAGGGAGAGTGTTAGTGTTAGGGTTAGGGTTTATGGTTTAGGATTAGGGGTAGGGCTAGGGTTAGGTTTTAGGATTAGGGTTAGGTATAGGGGTTTGGGGTAGGGTTAGGGTTAGGGGTTAGGGTTTAGGGTTAGGGTTTAGGGTTAGGGTTAAGGTTAGGAGTACAGTTTATGTTTATGGTTAGGGTTAGGTTTCGTGTTAGGGGTTTGGGGTTAGGGTGGGAAGGGGGTTAGGGTTACGTTTAGGGTTAGGGATTAGGGTTAGGGGTTAGGGTTACATTTAGGTTTAGGGATAGGATTTAGGGTTAGGGTTAGGATTAGTGTTAGGGTTAGAGTTAAGTTTTCATTTAGGGTTTAGGGTTAGGGTTAGGGTTAGGATAATGGTTATGGTTAGGGTTAAGGATTTGGTGTTATGGTTTGGGAATTGGGTGAGGGTTAGGGGTTTGGGGTTCGAGTTTGGGTATGGGGTTGTGTGAGGGTAGGGTTAGGTTTTAGTGTTAGCGTTAGCTTTTACAGTTAGGGTTAGAGATAGGGTTCGGGTTAAGGTTTAGCATTTATAGTTAAGGTTAGGTTTAGGGTTAGGTTTTCAGTTAATGCTTAGGGTTAAGTGTTTGGGGTTAGGGTTTGGGAATCAGGTTAGGGTGAGGGTTAGGGTTAGGGTTGAGGGTTAGGGTTAGCATTAGGGTTAGGGTTTGGGGGTAAGGTTAGTGTTATGGTTAAGGTTAGGGTTAGTGTTTTTGTGTTAGGTTTAGGGTTAGGGTTAGAGTTAAGGTTTAGGGTTAGGGTGAGGTTTGGGTTAGGGTTTAGGGTTAGATTAGGGCTATGGGTTAGGGTTTGGGGACCTGGTTAGGGGTTGGGGGTTAGGGTTAGGGTTAGGTTTAGATTTAGGATTAGGGTTAGGAATTTGGGGTTCAGTTAAGGAGTTTGTGGTTCAGGGATAGGAGTTCCCAGTTTGGTTAGGGAGTTTGGATTTGGGTGTTGGGGTTCATGTTATGGTTAGAGTTAGGGTTAGGGTTAGGGGTTAGGGTCAGGTTTAGGGGTTAGGGTTAGGGTTAGGCTTAGGGTTTAGTGGTTAGGGTTACGGTTATGGTTAGGATTCGTGTTTAGGGTTAGGGTTTAGGGTTAGGGTTTAGGGTTAGGGTTTAGGTGGTAGGGTAAGGTTAGGGTTAGGGGTTTGGGGCTAAGGTTAGGGTTAGGGTTTGGGTTTATGGTTTAGGGTTAGGGTTAGGGTTAGGTTTTAGGGTTAGGGTAAGGGTTCATGTTGGGGGTTTGGGGTTAGGGTTTGGGGATCAGGTTAGGGTTAGGGTTAGGGTGTGGGGTTAGGTTTAAGAGTTAGAGTTACGGTTAGGTTTAGGGTTAGGGTTCAGGGTTAGGGTTAGTGTTAGGGTTAAGTTTGGGGGTTAGGGTTTAGGATTAGGGTTGGATTAGGGTTAGGATTAGGGTTTAGGGCATAGGGTTAGGGTTAAGGTTAGGGTTAGGGTGTAGGGTTTAGGGTTGAGGTTGGGTTTAGGGTTAGGTTTTAGGGTTAGGAGTAAGGTTAGGGGTTTGGGGTTGGGGTTTGGGGATCAGGTTAAGGTGTGGGTTAGTGTTTAGGGTTAGGGTTAGGGTTTGAGTTAGGGTTTTGGTGTAAGATTGGGTTAGGCTTAAGGTTAGGGGTTATGGTTTTGGTTAGGGTTTAGTTTTAGGGTTAGGGCTAGGGGTTAGGGTTAGTGGTATGGGGTTAGGGGTTTGGGTTTCAGGTTATGGTTAGGGTTAGACGTTGGGGTTAGGGTTTGGGGGATTGGGTTAGGTTTAGGGTTAGGGTTTAGGGTTAGGTTAGGTTTAGGGTTGAGGTTTAGGGTTAGGGGTTAGGCTTATTTTTTAGGGTTATTGTTAGTGTTAGGGATAGGGTTAGGGTTTTGTGTTAGGTTTAGGGTTGGGGTTAGTGTTAGAGTTTAGAGTTAGGGTTAGGGTTTGGGTTAGTGTTATGGTTAGGGTTAGGTTAGGGCTTTGACTTAGGGTCTGGGGATCTGGTTAAGGGTTTGGGGTTAAGGTTAGGTTTAGATTTAGGATTAGGGTTAGGGATTTGGGGTTTGGTTAAGGGGTTTGTGGTTCAGGGTTAGGAGTTCCCGGTTTGGTTAGGGAGTTTGGCTTTAGGGGTTGAAGTTCATGTTATGGTTAGGGTTAGGGTTAAACTTAGTGTTTTGGGGTTAGGGTTAGGGTTACGGTTACAGTTAGGATTCGTGTTTAGGGTTATGGTTATGGTTAGAGTTTAGGGTTAGGGTTTAGGTGGTAGGACAAGGATTAGGGTTAGGGTGAGTGTTAGGGTTTGGGGGTTAGAGTTAGGGTTAGGGATAGGGTTTAGGGTTAGGGTTTAAAGATTAGGGTTGGGATTAGAGTTAGGTTTTAGGGTTAGGGTTAGGGGTTTGGGGTTAGGGTTTGGGGATCGGGTTAATTTTAGGGTTTAGGGTTTAGGTTTACGGTTATGGTTAGGGGTTAGGTTTGAGGGTTAGGCCTAGGGTTTAGGGGTTAGGGTTAAGGTTAGGGTTAGGCTTAGGGCTATAGTTAGGCTTAGGCTTAGGGTTAGGGTTAGGTTTTAGGGTTAGGGTCAGGGTTGGGGTTAGGTTTAGGGGTTTGGGGAAGGGTTTCGGGATCGGGTTAGTGTTAGGGTAAGGGCTAGGGTTTATGTTTAGGGTTAGTGTTGGTGTTTAGTGTTGGTGTTAGGGTTAGGGTTTGGGTTAAGTTTTAGGGTTAGGTTAGGGATTTTGGTTGGGGTTGGGAGATCTGGTTAGGGTTGGGGTTAAGGTTAGGGTTAGGTGTTAGGGCTAGAGTTAGGCTTAGGGTTTAGGGGCTAGGGTTAGGTTTACGGTTATGGTTAGGATTCGTCTTTAGGATTAGGATTAGGGTTAGGTTTAGGTTTAGGGTTTGGGTGGTAGGGTGGGATTAGGGTTAGGGTTATGGTTAAGGGTTTGGGGTTAGGGTTAGGGTAATGGTTAGGGTTTTGTGTTAGGGTTAGGGGTTTGGGTTAGGGTTTAGGGTTAGGGTTTAGGTGGTAGGGTAAGGTTTAGGGTTATGGTTGGGGTTGGGTTTTAGGGTTAGGGTTAGGGTTAGGCTTAGGGTTTTGGAGTTAGTGTTAGGTTTACGGTTGGGGTTATAGTTTAGGGTTAGGGTTAATGTTGGGGTTAGGGTTTAGGGTCAGGGTTAAGCAGGTGAGTGTGAGGTTTAGGGTAAGGGTTATGGTTTAGTGTTTAGTGTTAGGGTTAGGGTTAGGGTAGGGTTTAGGTTTAGGTTTTAGGGGTTAGGGTTAGGGTTTGGGGTTTATGGGTTAGGGTTAAGGTTAGATTTTAGGGTTAGGGTTAGTGTTTTTGCTAGGGGTTTGGGGTTAGTGTTTGGGGATCAGGTTAGTGTTAGGCTTAGAGTTAGGGTTTAGGGTTGGGGGTTAGGGTTACGGTTAGGTTTAGGGGTTGGGGTTAGGTTTAGAGTTAGTGTTAGTCTTAGTTTAGGGTTTGGGATTAGGGGTTCGGGTTAGGTTTAGGGTTAGTGTTAGTGTTAGGGTTAGCGTTAGGGTTTAGGGTTTAGGGTTAGGACTGGTTTGGTTAAGGATTTAGGGTTATGGTTATGGTTAGTGTTAGGGGTTTACAGTTATAGATTGGGGATCAGGTTAGGGTTGGGGTTATTGTTTAGGGTTAGGGTGGGTGTTAGGGTTTAGGTTTAGGATTACAGTTAGGTTTAGGGGTAGGGTTCAGGGGTTAGAGTTAAGGTTAGGGTTTGGGGGTAGGGTTAGGGTTAGGTTTTAGGGTTAGGCTGAGGATTAGGGTTAGGGTTTAGTGTTCTTATTAGGGTTGGGGTTAGAATTAGGGTTAGGGATTTGAGGTTAGAGTTTGGATTAGGGTTAGGGTTAAGGTTTAGGGTTAGGGTTAGGGTTAGGGTTATTGCTAGGGTTTGGGGTTAGTGTTTGGGGTTAGGGTTAGGGTTAAGGTTTAGGGTTCAGGGGTAGTGTTAGGGGTAGGGGAGGGGTTTGGGGATAGGGTTTGGGGATCAGGTTAGGGGTTAGGGTTAGGGTTTAGGGTTAGGGTTTAGGTGGTAGGGTAAGGTTTAGGGTAAGGTTATGGTTGGAGATTTGGGGTTAGGGTTAGGGTTATGGTTGGGGTTTAGGATTAGGGTTAGGGTTAGAGTTTAGGTGGAAGGGTAAGGGTTAGGGTTACAGTTAGGATTAGGTTTTAGGCTTAGGGTTGGGGTTTAGGGTTAGGGTTAGTGGTTTGGGATTAGAGTTCGGCATGGGGTTAAGATTAGGGTTTAGTGTTAGTGTTAGGGTTAGGGTTTAGGTGTTAGATTAGGGTTTGGGTTAGGATTTAGGGTTAGGGTTAGGCTTAGGGTTTAGTGGTTAGTGTTAATTTTACAGTTAGGGTTAGGGTTAGTGTTTAGGGTTAGTGTTAGGGTTAGGGTTTAGGGTTAGGGTTAAGGTGGTAGGGGTAAGGGTTAGGGTTAGGGTTAGTGTATAGTGTTTGGGGTTAGAGTTAGGGTTAGGGTAGGGTTTAGGTTTTGGGTCTTAGGGATTAGGGTTAGGGTTTAGGGTTTATGGGTTAGGGTTAGGTTTCAGGCTTATGGTTAGGGTTATTGCTAGGGGTTTGGGGTTAGTGTTTGGGGATTGGGTTAGTGTTGAGGCTTAGCGTTAGGGTATAGGGTTAGGGTTAGGGGTTAGGGTTACGGTTAGGTTTGGGTTTAGGGTTTAGGGTTGGGTTTAGGGTTAGTGTTGGTGTTAGTGTTAGGGTTAGGGATTAGGGTTGGGGGTTGGGGTTTAGGGTTAATGTTAGTGTTAGGGTTAGCATTAGGGTTTAGGATTTAGGTTTAGGGCTGGGTTGGGGTGGGGTTTTGGGTTTAGGGTTAGGGTGATGATTAGGGTTAGGGTTAGGGTTAGGGATAGGGTTAGGGTGATGGTTAGGGTTAGGGTTAGGGTTAGGGTGAGGGTGAGGTTAGGGTTATTGTTTAGGGTTAGGGTTGGTGTTAGGGTTTAGGGTTAGGATTATGGTTAGGTTTAGGGTAGGGTTCAGGGGTGAGGGTTAGGGTTAGGGTTTTGGGGTAGAGTTAGGGTTGGGTTTGAGGGTTAGACTTAGGAGTTAGGATTTGGTTTAGGGTTAGGGTTATGGTTGGGGTTAAGGATTTGACGTTAGTGTTTGGGGATTGGCTCAGTTAGGGTTAGGATTAGGTTTTAGTGTTAGGGTTAGGGTTAGCATTTTCGGGTAGGGTTAGGGAGGGGTTTAGGGTTAGTGTTAGGGGTAGGGTTTTCGGGCAGGGTTGGGGTTAGGGTTTAGGTTTAGGGTGAGGTTAGGGTTACGGTTTGGAGGTTTAGTGTTAGGGTTAGGTTTGGGGTTAGTGTTTAGGTTTTAGGGTTAGGGTTAACGTTTTAGTTAGGGTTTAGTTTTAGGGTTAGGGTTAGGATTGGGGTTAGGGTTTTGGGGTTAGAGTTTGGGTTAGGGTTAGGGTTTAGAGTTAGAGTTAGTGTTAGGGTTAGGGTTATGTTTTGGGGGTTAGGGTTAGGGTTAGGGGTTAGGGTTAGGGTTAGTCTTATTGTTTAGGGGTTAGTGTTAGGGTTACGGTTAGGGTTAGGTTTAGTGTTTAGGGTTAGGGTTAGGGTTTAGGTGGTTAGGGTTAGGGTTAGGGTTTAGGTGGTTAGGGTTAGGGTTAAAGTTAGTGTTAGGGTTAGGGTTATGTTTTAGGGGGTTAGGGTTAGGGTTAGGGGTTAGGGTTAGGGTTAGTCTTATTGTTTAGGGGTTAGTGTTAGGGTTACGGTTAGGGTTAGGTTTAGTGTTAAGGTTAGGATTAGGGTTTAGGGTTGGGGTTAGGGTTTAGGGTTGGGGTTTAGGTGGTTAGGGTTAGGGTTAAAGTTAGTGTTAGGGTTAGGGTTATGTTTTAGGGGTTAGGGTTAGGGTTAGGGGTTAGGGTTAGGGGTTAGTCTTATTGTTTAGGGGTTAGTGTTAGGGTTACGGTTAGGGTTAGGTTTAGTGTTTAGGGTTAGGATTAGGGTTAGGGTTGGGGTTGGGGTTTAGGGTTTAGGGTTTAGGTGGTAGTGTTAGGTTTAAAATTAGGGTTAGGGTTAGGGTTTAGGGTTAGTGTTAGGGTTAGGGGTTAGGGTTACGGTTAGCTTTAGGGTTAGGTTTGAGGGTGAGGGTTAGGGTTAGAGTTTAGGGTTAGGATTACGGGTTTGGGGTTAGAGTTTGTGTTATTGTTAGGGTTAGAGTTTAGGGTTAGGATTACGGGTTTGGGGTTAGAGTTTGTGTTATTGTTGGGCTTAGGGTTTAGAGTTAAGATTTGGGTTAGAGTTAGGGTTTAGAATTAGGGTTAGGGTTTAGGGATAGGGTTAGGGTTAGGGTTAGGGTTTAGGTGTTAGGGTTAGGGGTTAGGGGTTAGGCTTATGGTTTAGGGCTTAGTGTCAGGGTTGCGGTTAGGGGTTGGGTTAGTGTTTGGGGTTACGTTTAGGGTTTAAGTCTAGGGTTTACGTGGTAGTGTAAGGTTTGAGGCTCAGGGGTTACGGTTAGGGTTTAGTGATTAGGGTTAGAGTTACGGTTAGGGTTAGGATTTAGGTTTAGTTTTTAGGGGTTGAGGGTTACGGTTAGGGGTTAGGGTTACAGTTAGGTTTGGGATTTAGGGTTTGGGTTAGTGTTAAGGTTAGGGTTAGGTTTCTGGTTTAGGGTTTAGGGTTAGTGTTTTGGGGTAGGGTTTGGGTAATGGTTTAAGGTTATGGTTGGGGTAGGGTAGGGTTTTCGGGTCAGGTTAGGGTTAGGGGTTAGGGTTAGTGATTAGGTTAGGGTTAGGGTTAGGGTTAGTGATTAGGTTTTAGGTTAGGGTTAGGGTTAGTGATTAGGTTTTAGGGTTAGGGTTAACGTTTGAGTTGGGGTTTAGTTTCAGGGTTAGGGTTAGGAGTAGGGTTAGGGTTTTGGGGTTAGAGTTTGGGTTAGGGTCAGGGTTAGGGTTTAGGGTTAGAGTTAGTGTTAGGGTTAGGGTTAGGTTCTAGGGGTTAGGTTAGGGTTAGGGGTTAGCGTTAGGGTTAGTCTTATTGTTTAGGGGTTAGTGTTAGGGTTGCGGTTAGGGTTAGGTTTAGTGTTTAGGGTTAGGATTAGGGTTAGTGTTGGGGTTTAGGTGGTAGTGTGAGTTTTAGAATTAGGGTTAGGTTTAGGGTTTTAGGGTTAGTATTAGGGTTAAGGGTTAGGGATACGGTTAGGTTTAGGGTTAGGTTTTAGGGTGAAGGTTGGGGTTAGAGTTTAGGGTTAGGGTGAGGGTTAGGGTTTAGGTTAGTTTAGGGTTAGGGTTAGTGATTTGGTTTTAGGTTAGGGTTAACGTTTGAGTTAGGGTTTAGTTTTAGGGTTAGGGTTAGAATTAGGGTTAGGGTTTTGGGGTTAGAGCTTTGATTAGGGTTAGAGTTAGGGTTTAGGGTTAGGGTTAGGGTTTAGGGGTTAGAGTTAGTGTTAGGGTTAGGGTTAGGTTTATGGGTTAGGGTTAGGGCAAAGGGGTTAGGATTAAGGTTAGTCTTATTGTTTAGGGGTTAATGTCAGGGTTACGGTTAGGGTTAAGTTTAGTGTTTAGGGTTAGGGTTAGGGTTAGGATTAGGGTTAGGGTTTAGGGTTAGGGTTAGGGTTAGGAGTAAGAGTTAATGTTAGGTTTAGGATTAGTGATTAGGGTTAGGGTTACGGTGATAGTTAGGATTAACCTGTACGGTTAGGGTTAGCGTTAGGGTTGGGGTTTAGGGTTAGGGTTTAGGTGGTAGGGTAAGTATTAGGTTTAGGATTCGGGTTCGGGTTTGAGTTCAGGGATACGGTTAGGGGTTAGGGTTAGGGTTAGGGGTTAGGTTCACGGTTAGGTTAGGGTTAGGTTTAGGGTTAAGGTTATCGTCAGTGGTTCAGGGTTAGGGTTATGGGTTAGGGTAGGGTTAGGGTTAGGGGTTTGGGTTCAGAGATAGGGTTAGGGGTTAGGCTTAGGTTTTAGAGGTTATGGTTACAGTTAGAGTTAGGGTTAGTGTTTAGGGTTTATGATTTCAGGTTAGGATAGGGTTATATTTACAGGTTTGGGGTTAGGATTTGGGGATAGGGTTGGGGTTAGGGTTAGGGTTTAGGGTTAGGGGTTAGGTTTTAGGTTTAGGGTTAGGTTTTAGGGTTAGTTTTAGGGTTATGGTTTGGGTTTAGGGTTACGGTTAGGGTTAGGGGTAGGGTTATGTTAGGGTTAGGGTAGGGTTAGGTTTGGGTTTATGGTTAGAATTAGACTTAGGGTTTAGGGTTAGAGTTTGGTTTAGGGTTAGGGTTAGAATTAGAGTTAGGGTTTAGGGTTAGAGTTTGGTTTAGGGTTAGGGTTAGAATTAGAGTTAGGGTTTAGGGTTAGAGTTTGGGTTGGGGTTGGAGGTTAGGTTTTAGGGTTAGAGTTAGTGTTAGGGTTAGGGTTAGGGGTTTTGGGTTAGAGTTAGGGTGTTAGGGTTTTGGGTTAGGGGTTAGGGTTAGGGTTTAGGGTTAGTGTTTAGGTGGTAGGGTAAGGGATACGGTTACGGTTAGGGTTAGGTTTTAGGGTTAGGGTTAGGGTTAGGATTTAGGGTTAGGGTTAGTGGTTTGGGGTTAGAGGTCGGCTTAGGGTTAGGGTTAGGGTTTAGTGTTAGTGTTAGGGTTAGGGTTTAGGTGTTAGGTTAGGGTTTGGGATAGGAATTAGGGTTAGGGTTGGGCTTAGGATTTGGTGGTTAGTGTTAGTTTTACGGTTAGGGTTAGGGTTAGTGTTTAGGGTTAGGGTTAGGGTTAGTGTTAGGGTTTAGGCCTGGGGTTTAGGTGGTAGTGTAAGGTTTAGGCTTAGGGTTGCGGTTAGGGTTTAGTAATTAGGGGAGGTTAGAATGAGGTTAGGATTAGATTTTAGGTTTAGGATTTAGGAGTTAGGGCACGGTTATGGTTACGTTTAGGATTTAGGGTTAGGGTTAGGGTTAGTGTTAAGGTTAGGGTTAGGTTTTTGGTTTAGGGTTTAGGGTTAGTGTTTTGGGGGCAGGGTTGGGTAAGGGTTTAAGGTTAGGGTTAGGGTTTTCAGGTCGGGTTAGGGTTAGGGTTTAGGTTTAGGGTGAGGTTAGGGTTAAGGTTTAGGGTTAGTGTTAAGGTTAGGGTTAGTGATTAGGTTTTAGGGTTAGGGTTAACGTTTGAGTTAGGGTTTAGTTTTAGGGTTAGGGTTAGGGTTTTGGGGTTAGAGTTTGGATTAGGGTTAGGGTTTAGGGTTGGAATTAGTGTTAGGGTTAGGGTAAGGTTTTAGGGGTTAGGGTTAGGGTTAGCGGTTAGGGTTAGGGTTAGTCTTATTGTTTAGGGGTTAGTGTTAGGGTTACGGTTGGGGTTAGGTTTAGTGTTTAGGGTTAGGATTAGGGTTAGTGTTAGGGTTTAGGTTAGGGTATCGGTGGTAGTGTAAGGTTTAGGATTAGGTTAGGTTTAGGGTTTAGGGTTAGTGTTAGTGTTAGGGGTTAGGGTTACGGTTAGGTTTAGGGTTAGGTTCTAGGGTGAGGGTTAGTGTTAGAGTTTAGGGTTAGGATTACTGATTTGGGGTTAGAGTTTGTTTTATAGTTAGGCTTAGGGTTTAGGGTTAAGAATAGGGTTAGAGTTAGGGTTTAGGGATAGGGTTAGTGTTAGGGTTTAGATGTTAGGGTTAGGGTTGGGTTAGGCTTATGGTTCCAGGGGTTAGTGTTAGGGGTTACGGTTAGGGTTGGGTTAGTGTTTAGGTTTATGGTTAGGGTTTAGGGCTGGGGCTTAGGTGGTGAGTGTAACGTTTAGACTTAGGGTTACGGTTAGGGTTTAGTGATTAGGGTTAGAGTTAGGGTTAGGGTTAGGATTTGGGTTTAGGATTTAGGGCTTAGGGTTACGGTTAGGGGGTTAGGGTTACGGTTAGGTTTAGTATTTAGGGTTAACGTTAGGGTTAGTGTTAATGTTAGGGTTAGGTTTCTGGTTTAGGGTTTAGGGTTAGTGTCTTGGGGTAGGATTTGGGTAAGGGTTTAAGGTTAGGGTTAGGGTAGGGTTTAGGTTTAAAGTGAGGGTTAGGGTTTAGGGTTAGGGTTAGGGTTAGGGTTAGGATTAGGTTTATTGTTTAGGTTTAGAAGTAGGGTGACAGTTAGCATTAGGGTTAGAGTTTTGGGTTAGGGTTAGGGTTAGGGTAGGGTTAGGTTTAGGGTTTAAGGTTATGGTTGGGGTTAGGTGTTGGGTGTTGGAGTTAAGGTTATGGTTAGAATTAGGGTTATTTTTTAGGTTAAACTTAGGGTTAGAGGGTTCGGGTTAGGGTTAGTGTTGGGGTTGTGTTTTGGGTTGGGGCTAATGTTAGGGTTATGGTTAGGGTTTTGGGTTATGGTTAGGGTTTAGGGTTAGGGTTAGGATTAGGTTAGGGTTAGGGGTTAGTTTCAGGATTAGGGTTTAGGGTTAGGTTAGGGTTAGGGTTTGGGTTAGGATTTAGGGTTAGGATTAAAAATCCAGTAGGGTTATTGTTTAGGATTATGGTTAGGGGTTAGGGTTAGGTTATGTTTAGGGTTAGGTTAAGGTTAAGGTTGGGTTATGGTTAGTGTTAGGTTAGGGTTAGGATTAGTGTTAGGGTTAGGGTTTTAGGGTTAGGTTAGGGTTAGTGCTTAGGGTTAGGATTAGAGGTTAGAAGTAGGGGTTAGTGTTAGAGTTATAGTTAGGGTTAGGAGTTAAGGGTTAGGGGTTAGCATTAGGGTTAGTATTAGGATTAGGGTTATTGTTGAGGGTTAGATTTAGGGTTAGGTTAAGGTAAGGGATAGGGTTAGGTTTAGGGTTAGGATTAGGGTATTGTTTAAGGTTTTGGTTGGGGTCAGGGTTAGGGTTAGAGTAGGGTTAGGGTTAGGGTTGGGGTTGGGGTTGGGTTAGGGTTATGGGTTATGGGTTAGGGTAGGGTTAGGGGTTAGGGTTATGGTTATGGTTAGGGTTAGGGTTAGGGGTTAGGGTTAGGGTAGGGTTAGGGGTTAGGGTTATGGTTATGGTTAGGGTTAGGGTTAGGGTTGGGGTTGGGGTTGGGTTAGGGGTTAGGGGTTATGGGTTAGGGAGGTAGGGTTAGGGGTTAGGGTTATGGTTATGGTTAGGGGTTAGGGTTTAGGGGTTAGGTTTAGGGTGGTGTTAGGGTTAAGGGTTAGGGTTAGGGTTTAGGGTTAGGGTTAGGGGTTAGAGTTTAGGGCTAAGGCTAGATATAGGGTTAGGATTAGGGTTAGGGTTTAGTGTTTAGGCTTAGGGTATGGGTTAGGGTTAGGGTTAGGTGAGGTGAGGGTGAGGGGTAGGGGTAGGGGTTGGTGTTATAGTTAGTATTAGGGTTAGGGTTAGGGTTGGGTTATGTTTAGGGTTTAGTGTTTAGGCTTAGGGTATGGGTTAGGGTTAGAGGAAGGGCTGGGGTTAGGGCTAGGGCTTGGGCTTGTGTTAGGGGTTAGGGTTTGGGTTAGGGTTAGGGTTAGGAGTTGTGGTTAGTGTTAGGGTTAGAGTGAGGGTTGGGTTAGGGGTAGGGGTAGGGGTAGGGGTAGTGGATGTTGTTAGGGTTAGTGTTAGGGTTAGGGTTTGGGTTGGGTTAGGGGTTAGGCTAGGGTTAAGGTTTAGGTTTAGAGTTAGGGTTAGGGGTTAGGGTTTAGGGTTAGTGTTTGGGTTAGGTTAGGATTAGGGTTAGGTTTAGGGGTAGGGTTAGGGGTAGGGGGTAGGGTTGCGGTTTGGGTTAGGGTTAGCGTTAGGGTTGGGTTAGGGTTAGGGTTAGGGTTGGGCTCAGGGGTTTAGGGATGGGGTTAGGGTTAGGGTTAGGGTTAGCGCTAGGAATAGGGTTAGGACTAGGGGCTAGTCCCTAGGGGTAGGGCTCAGGCTCGGCTGGGGTTAGTGTAAGTGTTAAGTTTAGGGTTAGGGTTAGGGTTAGGGTTAGGGTGGGTTTGGGGTGAGGGTGGGGTTAGTGTTACTGTTACTGTTAGGTTTAGGGTTAGAAGAAGTTTGGGTTTACGGTTGGCGTTAGAATAGGGTTAGAGTTTGGTTTGGGTGTGGGGGAGGGTTAGGTTAGGGTTAGGGGTAGGGTTTAGCATTAAGGTTAGGGTTAGTGTTAGGGTTAGGGGTTAGGGTTAGGGTTAGGGTTAGGGGTTAGGGGTAAGGGTAAGGGTATGGGTTGGAGTTAGGGGTTAGGATTGGGTTAGAGTTAGTGTTAGGGTTAGGGGTTAGGGTTAGGCTTATGGTTAGTGTTTAGGGTTAGGGTTAGGATTAGGTTCAAGTTTAGGGTTAGGGTTGGGGTTTAGGGTTAGGGTTAAGGTTTGTGTTAGGGTTAGGGGTTAGGTTGGGTTAGTGTTAGGGTTAGGGTTTGGGTTAGGGTTAAGGTTTGTGTTAGAGTTAAGGGTTATGGTTATGGTTAGGGTTAGAGTTAGGGTTTAGGGTTTGGGGTTAGTGTTAGGGTTAGGGTTAGGGTTTAGGGTTAGGGTTAAGGTTTGTGTTAGGGTTAGGGGTTAGGGTTAGGGATAGGGTTAGGGTTTAGGATTAGGTTTAGGGTTCTGGGAAGGGGTAGGGGTATGGGATGGGGTTAGGCTTACGGTTGGGGTTAGGGTTGGGTTAGGGTTAGGGTTAGGGTAAGGTTATGGTTTAGGGTTATGGTTAGGGGTAGATGTAGGGGTAGTGTTCCGGGTTAAGTTAGGGTTAAGGTTAGGGGTTAGGATTAGTGTTGGGTTACGGTTAGGGTGAGGGTAGGGGTAGCGGTAGGGGTTGGTGTTATAGTTAGGTTTAGGGTTAGGGTTGGGTTAGGTTTAGGGTTTAGTGTTTAGGCTTAGGGTATGGGTTAGGGTTAGGGGAAGGGCTAGGGTTAGGGCTTGGGCTTGGGCTTGGGTTAGGGTTAGGGTTTAGGGTTAGGGTTACGGTTACGGTTAGCATTAGGGATAGGGTTAGGTGTTGTGGTTAGTGTTAGAGTTAGGGTTAGGGTTGGGTTAGGGGTAGGGGTAGGGGATAGGCTTAGGGTTAGTGTTAGATGAGTTAGGGTTAGGGTTAGGGTTAGGGGTTAGGGTTAGGTTTAGGGTAGGGTTATGGTTTAGCGATATGGTTAGATGTAGGGGGTAGGGGTTGGGGTTAAGGTTAGGGTTAGGATTTAGGGTTAGGGTTAGGTTTAGGGTTAGGGCTAGGTTTAGGATTGGGTTAGGGGTTAGGGGTAAGGGCAAGGGCTGTGGTTAGGTCTAGGGCTAGGGCTATGGCTAGGCTAGGACTAGGGCTAGGTTTAGGGTTAGGTTTAGGGTTTAGGCTTAGAGTTAGTGTTAGGGTTATGGGTTAGTGTAGGGTTAGGAGTTAGGGTTAGGGTTAGGGGTTTAGGGTTAGGGTTAGGGTTAGGGCTGGGTATGAGTTAGGGGTTAGGTTTAGGGTTAGTGTTTAAGGTTAGGGTTAGGGTTAGGGTTAGGGTAGGGGTTAGTGGTTAGGGTTAGGGATTAGGGTTAGGGTTAGGGTTTGGGTTAGTGTTAGGGGTACGGGCACGGGCGGGTACGGGTTAGGGTTCGGGGTAGGTGTAAAGGGAAGGGTATGGGTTGGGGTTAGGGGTTATGGTTAGGGTTAGGGTTGGGTTAGGGTTAGGGTTAGGGGTTTAGTGTTTAGTGTTAGGGTAAGGGTTAGGGTTAGGGCTAGGGGCTAGAGATAGGGCTAAGGCTAGGGCTAGGTCTTGGGCTAGGGTTAGGGTTAGGGTTAGGATTTAGGGTTAGGGTTAGGGGTAGGGTTAGGGTTAGGGTTAGGGGTAGTTTTAGGGGTTGTGGTTAGTGTTAGGATAGGGTTACGGTTGGGGGTGTGTTAGGATTAGGGTTAGGGTTAGTGTTTAGGTTTAGGTGTTGGGTTAGTGTTTAGGGTTTAGGGATAGGGTTAGGGTAAGGGTTAGGGTTAGGGTTGGGTTAGGGGTAGGGGTAGGGGTAGGGGGTAGGGGCCAGTGTTAGTGTTAGAGTTAGTGTTAGGGTTGGGTTGGGGTTAGGGTTAAGGTTAAGGTTTAGGCTATGGTTAGGGTTAAGGTTAGGGTTAGGGTTAGGGTTGGGTTAGGGCTAGGGTTAGGGTTTATGGTTAGGGTTAAGGTTAGTGTTATGGTTAGGGGTTATGGTTAGGGTTAGTGTTAGAGTTAGGGTTTAGGGTTAGGGTTAGTGTTAGGGTTAGGGTTAGGGATAGGGTTAGGGTTTAGGGTTAGGTTTAGGGTTCGGGGTAGGGATAGGGAAGGGAATGGGTTGGGGTTAGGCTTACGGTTAGGGTTAGGGTTGGGTTAGGGTTAGGGTTAAGGTTAGGGTTTAGGGTTTAGGGTTCACGTTAGGGTTAGGGTTACGGGTTAGGGTTAGGGTTGGGTTAGGGTTAGGGGTAGCGTTAGGGTGGGGTTATGGTTTAGGGTTATTGTTGGGGTAGAGTTAGGGGAGAGTTCCGGTTAAGTTTAGGGTTAGGGTTAGGGTTCGGGGTAGGGGTAAAGGTAGGGGTATGGGTTGGTTTAGGGTTATGGTTAGAGTTAGGGTTGGGTTAGGGTTAGGGTTTAATGTTTAGGGGTTAGATTAAGGGTTAGGGTTAGGGCTACGGCTGAGATAGGGCTAGGGCTAGGGCTAGGTCTTGGGCTAGAGTTAGGGTTAAGGTTAGGGTTTAGGGTTAGGGTTAGGGGTAGGTTTAGGGGTTGTTGTTAGTGTTAGGGTTAGGGTTGTGTTAGAATTAGGGTTAGGGTTACTGTTTAGGGTTTAGGGATAGGATTAGGGTAGGGTTAGGGTTAGGGTTAGGGGTTGGGTTAGGGGTAGGGGGTAGGGGTTGGGGTTAGGGTTAGTGTTAGGGGTTAGGTTTAGGGTTGGGTTAGGGTCAGGGTTAAGGTTAAGTTTTACGTTTAGGCTTAGGGTTAGGGTTAGGGCTTAGAGTTAGGGTTAGGGTAAGAGTTAGGGGTTAGTGTTAGGGTTAAGGTTAGGGTTAGGGTTAGAGTTAGGGTTAGGGTTAGTGTTTAGGGTTATGGTATGGTTATGGTTATGGTTTAGGGTTTAGGGATAGGGTTAGGGTTAGGGTTAAGGGTAGGGTAGGGTTTGTGGTTAGGGGTTAGGGTTAGGGTTTAGAGTTAAAGTTAGGGTTAGGGTTTAGGGTTAGGGTTAAGGTTTGTGTTAGGGTTAGGTGTTAGGTTTAGGGATATGGTTAGGGGTTGAAGGCTAGGTTTAGGGTTCGGGGTAGGTGTAGGGTGTGTGTTGGGGTTAGGCTTATGGGAAGGGTTTGGGTTGGGTTAGGTTTAGGGTTAAAGTTTGGGTTTAGGGGTTAGGGTTAGGGTTAGGATTTAGGGTTAGGGTAGGGTTAGGGTTAATGTTAGGGTTGGGGTTAGGGTTAGTGTTAGGGTTGGGGTTAGGGTTAGTGTTAGGGTTAGGTTTAGGTTTAGAGTTAGGGTTAGGTTTAGGGTTTGGTTAGGGTTAGGGTTAGGGAAGGGGGTAAGGTAGGGGTATGGGTTGGGGGATAGGGTTAGGGTAGGGTTAGGGTCAGGGTTAGTTTTAGGGTTAGGATTAGTGTTTAGTGTTAGGGTTAAGGGTAGGGGTAGGGTTAGGCCTGGGATAGGGTTAGGCCTGGCGCTAGTGCTAGGGCTGGGGCTAGGTTTAGGGTTAGGGTTAGGGTTTAAGGTTAGGGTTAGGGTTAGGGTTTAGAGTTAGGGATAGGGTTAGGGTTAGTGTTAGTGTTAGGGTTGAGGTTAGGTTTACGGTTGGGGTTAGGTTTAGTGTTAGGGTAGGTTTAGGTTTAGGGTTGGGATTGGGGTTAGGGATAGGATTAGGGTTAGCGTTACTGTTAGGGTTAGGGTTAGAAGAGGTATAGGTTTAAGGTTAGGGTTAGAATAGGGATAGGATAAGGGTTAGGTTAGGGTTAGGGTATGGTTAGGGTTAGAGTTGGGGTTGGGGTTAGGGTTAGGGTTTGGTTTAGGGGTTAGGGTAAGGTGTAGGGTTAGGTTTGGGTTATGTTAGGGTTAGGGTTAGTGTTTAGGGGTTAGGGCTAGGGTTTAGGGATTAGGGTTTAAAGATAGGGTTAGGGTTAGGGTTAGTGTTAGGATTAGGGGTAGGGGTTAGGGTTAGGGGTAGATTTAGGTTTAGGGTTAGACGAGTTAAGGTTAGGGTTAGGTTAGGGTTAGGGGTAAGGATAGGGTTAGGGTTAGGGTTAGGGTTAGGGTTAGGGATAGGGTTAGGATTACGGTTAGGGTTGGGGTTAGAATTACAGTTAGGGTTAGGGTTAGGGTTGGGGTTTAGGGTTAGGGTTTGGGGTTAGGGTTAAGGCTTGTGTTAGGGTTAGGGGTTAGGGTTAGGGCTAGGGAGAGGGTTAGGGCTAGGGCTAGTGCTAGGGCTAGGGCCAGGGCTGGGGCTACGCTTAGTGTAGGGTTAGGGTTCAGGGGTTAGGGTTATGGTTAGGTTTAGGGTTAGGGTAGGGTTAGGGTTAGGGGTTGGGATTTGGGTTAGGATTAGGGTTAGGGGTTAGGGTTAGGGTTAAGGTTATGTTTGGGTTACGGTTAGGGTTAGGGTTAGTGTTTAGGGTTAGGGTTAGGGTTAGGGTTAGGGTTTAGGGATAGGGTTAGGGTTAGGGGTTATGGGTAGGGTTAGGTTAGAGTTAGGGGTTAGGGTTAGGGTTAAGGTTAGGGTTAGGGTTGGGTTAGTGTTTGAGTTAGGGTTAGGGTTAGTGTTTAGGGTAGGGATAGGGTTAGGGGTAGGGGTAGGGTTAGGGGTTGTGGTTAGGGTTAGGGTTAGTGTTAGGTTTAGGGTTAAGGTTTGTGTTAGGGTTAGGGGTTAGGGATAGGGGTAGGGTTTAGGGGTTCGGTTTAGGGTTCAGGGTAGGGGTAGGGGTATGGGTTGGGGTTAGGCTTACGGTTAGGGTTAGGGTTGGGTTAGGGTTAGGGTCAAGGTTAGTGTTTAGGGTTTAGGGTTAGCGTTAGGGTTAGGGTTAGGGGTTAGTGTGAGGATTAGTGTTAGGGTTGGGTTAGGGATAGGGTTAGGGTTAGGGTAGGGTTAGGGTAGGGTATGTTTTAGGGTTATGGTTAGGGGTAGAGATAGGGGTAGGGTTCGGGTTAAGTTTAGGGTTAGGGTTAGGATTAGTGTTGGATTATGGTTAGGGTGAGGGTAGGGTTAGGGGTAGGGATAGGGGTTGGTGTTATAGTTAGGGTTAGGGTTAGGGTTGGGTAAGTTTTAGGGGTTAGTGTTTAGGCTTAGGGTATGGGTTAGGGTTCGGCAAAGGGCTAGGGGTTAGGGCTAGGGCTCAGGCTTGGGTTAGGGTTAGGGTTTAGGGTTAGGGTTAGGGTTAGGGTTAGGATTAGGGGTAGGGTTAGGTGTTGTGGTTAGTGTTAGTGTTAGGGTTAGGGTTGGGTCAGGGGTAGGGGTAGGGGTAGTGGATGGTGTTAGGGTTAGTGTTAGGGTTAGGGTTTGGGTTGGGTTAGGGTTAGGGTTAGGGTTAGGGTTAAGGTTTAAGTTTTAGGATTAGGGTTAGGGTTAGGGTTTAGTGTTAGTGTTTGGGTTAGGGTTAGGGTTAGAGGTTAGGTTTAGGGGTAGGGATGGGGTAGGGGTATGGGTTGTGGTTTGGGTTAGGGATAGTTTTATGGTTGGGTTAGGGTTAGGGTTAGGGTTAGGCTTCAGGTTTAGGGATAGGGTTAGGATTAGGATTAGGGTTAGGGTTAGTGCTAGGAATAGGGTTAGGGCTAGGGTTAGGGTTAGGGTTAGGGTTCAGGGGTTAAGTGATAGGGTTAGTGTTAGGGTTAAGGTTAGTGCTAGGGAGAGTGTTAGGGCTAGGGCTAGTGCTGGGGCTAGGGCCAGGGGCTAGGGTTAATGTAGGGGTTAGGGTTCAGGGTTAGTGTTATGGTTAGGTTTAGGGTTAGGGTAGGGTTAGGGTTAGGGTTTAGGGTAGGGTTAGGGTTAAGTTTTAGAGTTAGGGTTAGGGTTAAGGTTAGTGTTAGTGATAGGGTTAGGGTTAGGGTTAGGGTAGGTTTAGGTTTAGGGTTGGGGTTGGGGTTAGTGATAGGATTAGGGTTAGCATTACTGTTAGGGTTAGGGGTTAGAAGAGGTTTAGGTTTAGGGTTAGGGTTAGAATAGGGTTAAGGTTAGGTTTTAGAGTTAGGGTTAGGGTTAGTGTTAGTGTTAGGGTTGGGGTTAGGTTTACGGTTAGAGTTAGGTTTAGGGTTAGGGTAGGTTTAGGTTTAGGGTTGGGGTTGGGGTTAGGGATAGGATTAGGGTTAACGTTACTGTTATGGTTAGGGTTAGAAGAGGTTTAGTTTTAGGGTTAGTGTTAGAATAGGGTTAGGGTTAGGTTAGTGTTAGGGTACGGTTAAAGTTAGGGTTGGGGTTGGGGTTGGGGTTAGGGTTAAGTATAGGGTTAATGGTTAGGGTTAGGGTAAGGTTTGGGTTATGGTTAAGGTTAGCGTTAGTGTTTAGGGTTAGGGTTAGGGATTAGGGTTTAGGGATAGGGTTAGGTTTAGTGTTAGGGGTTAGGGGTAGGGGTAGTGGTATGGGTTGGAGTTAGGGTTAGGGGTTAGGATTGGGTTAGGGTTAGTGTTAGGGTTAGGGTTAGGTTAGGGACAGGGTTAGGGTTAGTGTTAGTGTTGGGTTAGGGTTAGGGTTAGGGTTTAGGGTAAGGGTTAGGGATAGGGTTAGTGTTAGGGATTAGGGTTTAGTGATAGAGTTAGGGTAAGGGATAGGGTTAGGTTTCGGGTTAGGGTCAGAGTTGGGTTAGGGTTCGGGTTAAGGTTTAAAGTTTAGGGTTAGGGTTAGGGTTAGGGTTAGGGTTTAGGGTTAGGGTTTGGGTCAAGGTTAGGGTTAGGGGTAGGGTTAGAGGTAGGGGTATGTATTGGGGTTTGGCTTAGGGTTGGGGTTAGGGTTAGGGTTCAGGGTTTAGGGATAGGGTTAGTGTTAGGGTGAGGGTTGGGGCTAGGGAGAGATTTAGGGCTAAGGATAGTGCTAGGGCTAGGGCTGGGACTAGGGCTAGGGTTAGTGTAAGGGTTAGGGTTCAGGGTTGGGGCTATGGTTAGATTTAGGGTTAGGGTAGAATTAGGGTTAGGGTTGGGGTTTGGGTTAGGGTTAGGGGTTAGGGGTTAGGGTTAGGGTTACGGTTAGGTTTGTTTATGGTTAGGGTTAGGGTTAGTGTTAAGGGTTAGGGTTAGGGTTATGGATTAGGGTTTAGGGATAGGGTTAGGGTTAAGGTTAGCGGCTATGGGTAGGGGGTAGGGGTATGGTTTGGAGTTATGGTTAGGGTTAGATTGGGTTAGGGTTAGTGTTAGAGTTAGGGTTTAGGGTTAGGGTTAGGGGTTAGTGTTAGGGTTAGGTTTAGGGTTAGGGTAGGTTTAGGTTTAGTGTTGGGGTTGGGGTTAGTGATAGATTAGGGTTAGCGTTACTGTTAGGGTTAGGGTTAGAAGAGGTTTAGGTTTAGGGTTAGGGTTAGAATAGGGTTAGGGTTAGGTTTTAGAGTTAGGGTTAGGGTTAGTGTTAGTGTTAGGGTTGGGGTTAGGTTTATTGTTGGGGTTAGGCTTAGGGTTAGGGTAGGTTTAGGTTTAGTGTTGGGGTTGGGGTTAGTGATAGATTAGGGTTAGCATTATTGTTAGGGTTAGGGTTAGAAGAGGTTTAGGTTTAGGGTTAGGGTTAGGAATAGGGTTAGGGTTAGGTTTTAGAGTTAGGGTTAGGGTTGGTGTTAGTGTTAGGGTTGGGGTTAGGTTTATTGTTAGGGTTAGGCTTAGGGTTAGGGTAGGTTTAGGTTTAGGGTTGGGGTTGAGGTTAGTGATAGGATTAGGGTTAGCGTTACTGTTAGGGTTGGGTTTAGATGAGGTTTAGGTTTAGGGTTAGAGTTAGGGTACAGTTAGGGTTAGGGTTAAAAGAGGTTTTGGTTTAGGGTTAAGGTTAGAATATTTTTAGAGTTAGGGTTAGGTTTGAGGTACGGTTAGAGTTAGGGTTGGGGTTGGGATTGGGGTTAGGGTTTGTGTTACGGTTAGCATTACTCTTAGGGTTAGGGTTAGAAGAGGTTTCGGTTTAGGGTAAGGGTTAGGGTTATGGTTAGGGTTTAGGGATAGGGTTAGGGTTAGGGTTATGGTTAGTGTTAGGTTTAGGGTTAGGGTTAGGGGTTGTGGTTAGGGGTTAAGGTTAGGGTTAGAGTTGGGTTAGGGTTAGGGCTAGGGTTAGGAATAGGGCTAGGGCGAGTCCTAGGGCTAGGACTAGGATAGGGCTCAAGCTAGGGTTAGTGTAAGGGTTAGGGTTTAGGGTTAGGGTTAGGGTTTAGGGTTGGGGTTAGCGTTAGGGTTAGGGTTGGGTTCGGGGTTAGGATTAGGGTTAGGGTTAGCGTTACTGTTAGGCTGAGTGTAGAAGAGGTTTAGGTTTAGGTTTTGCTTTAGAATAAAGTTAGGGTTAGGTTTAGGGTATTAGGGTTAGGGTTAGGTTAAGGATAGGGTTAGGTTTTAGTGTTTGGGTTAGGGTTAGTGTTAGGATTAGGGACTAGGGTTAGGGTTAGGGTTAAGGTTTAAGGTTTAGGTTTAGGGTTAGGGTTTAGGGTTAGGGTTTGGGTTAGGTTTAGGGTTAGGGGTTAGAGTTAGGGGTAGGGGTAGGGGTAGTGGTATGTGTTGGGGTTTGGTTTAGAGTTAGGGTTAGGGTTGGGTTAGGATTAGGGTTAGGTTTCAGGGTTTAGGATAGGGTTAGGGTTAGGGTTAGGGTTTAGAGTTAGGGTTAGGGTTAAGGGTAGGGTTCGGGTTAGGCCTAGGGATAGGGTTAGGCCTGGGGCTAGTGCTAGGGCTAAGGCTAGGGTTAGAGCTAGGGCTAGGGTTAGGGGGCAGGGTTTAGGGTTAGGGTTAGGGTTAGGTTTAGATTTGGGGTTAGGGTTAGGTTTAGGATTAGGTTTTAGGGTTAGGGTTAGGGCTAGTGTTAGGGGTTAGGGTTAAAGTTGGGGTTAGGTTTAGGGTTAGGTTTTAGGGTTAGGGTTAGGGTAGGTTTAGGTTTAGGATTGGGGTTGGGGTTAGGGATAGGATAAGGGTTAGGGTTAGGATAGGGTTAGGGTACAGTTAGGGTTAGGGTTAGAAGAGGTTTCGGTTTAGGGTTAGGGTTAGAATAGGGTTAGGGTTAGGTTTATGGTTAGGGTACGCTTAGGGTTAGTGTTGGGTTTGGGGTTAGGGGTTTGGGTTAGGGTTAGGGTTTAGGGTTTAGGGTTTAGGTTTAGAGTTAAGGATGGGGTTAGGGTTAGGCCTAGGGATGAGCTTAGGACTAGGGCTAGTGTTAGGGGCTAAGGCTAGGGCTAGGGCTAGGGTTGGGTTAAGGTTTAGGGTTAGGGTTAGGGTTAGGGGCTTAGGGTTAGGGTTAGGTTTAGTGTTAGGGTTTAGGGTTAGGGTTAAGTTTAATGTTAGTGTTAGGGCTGGGTTAGGGTTGGGGTTAGATTTAGGGTTAGGGTTAGGTTTAGGGTTAGGGTAGGTTTAGGTTTAGGGTTTGGGTTGGGGTTAGGGATAGGATTAGGGTTAGGGTTAGGGTGCAGGGGCACGGTACGTTTAGGGTTAGCGTTAGAAAAGGTTTCGGTTTAGGGTTAGGGTTAGAATAGGGTTAGGGCTAGGGATAGGGTTAGGGGGTAGAGTTAGGGTTAGGGTTAGGGTTAGTGTTTAGGGTCAGGTTTAGGGTTAGGGTTCAGGGTTTTGGGAAACAGTTAAGGTTAGGGTTAAGGGTAGGTTTAGGGATTGTACTTAGGGTTAGGGTTAGGGTTAGGGTTGGGATAAGGTTAGGGTTAGGGTTAGGGTTTGTGGTAGGGTTAGGAGTTTCGGTTGGTGTTAGGGTTAGGTTTAGGGTTATGGTTAGGGTTGGGTTAGGTTAGGGTTTAGGGTTTGAGATAGGGTTAGGGTTAGGGTTAAGGTTAGTGATAGGGTTAGGGGTTGTGTTTTGGGTTTGGGTTAGGGTTAGTGTTGGGTTAGGATTAGAGTTAGAGCTTACGTTTAGGGTTAGTTTTAGAGTTCAGGGTTTAGGGTTAGGATTACGGTTAAAGTTAGGTTAAGTTTAGGGTTGGGTTAGGGTTATTTTAGGGTTAGGGCTAGGGCTAGGGATATGGTTAGGGCTAGGCTAGGGCTTGGGCTAGGGATAGGGTTAGGGTTAGGGTTAGGGATAAAGTTAGATTAAGGGTTAGGGTTAGGGTTGGATTAGGGTTAGGGTTAGTGTTAAGTTTAGGGCTAGGGATAGTTTTAGGGATAGGGCTAGTGCTAGGGCTAGGGTTAGGGCTCGGGCTAGGGTTAGGTTTATGGTTAGGGTTTAGGGTTAGGGTTAGGTTTAGGGCTAGGGATAATTTTAGGGCTAGGGCTAGTGCTATGGTTAGGGTTAGGGTTTAAGGTTAGGGTTAGGGTTAGGGTAGGGTTAGGTTTGGGGTTGGGGTTAGGTTTAGTTTTAGGATTAGCATTACTGTTAGGTTTATGGTTAGAAGAGGTTTAGGTTTAGGGTTAGGGTTAGAATAGGGTTAGGTTTAGGTTTAGGGTATTAGGGTTAGGGTTAGTGCTTAGGTTTTAGGGTTATTTTTAGGTTAGTGTTAGGGTTAGGGTTTAAGGTTAGGTTTAGGGTTAGGGTTAGGGTTGAGTTCGAGTTAGGGTTAGGGTCAGGGGTTAGGGTTAGGGGTAGAGGTAGGGTTTTGGTTTGGGGTTACGGTTAGGGTTAGGTTTAGGGTTGGGGTTTAGGGATTAGGGTTAGGGTTAGGGTTAAGGTAGGGCTAGGGCTAGGGTTAAGGCTAGGACTAGTGCTAGGGCTAGGGCTAAGGCTAGGGCTAGGGCTTGTGTTAGGGTTCGGGTTAGGGTTTAGGGTTAGGGTTACAGTTATGGTTAGGGGTAGGGCTAGGTTTAGGGCTAGGGCTAGGGCTAGGGTTAGGGCTAGGGCTAGGGCTAGGGTTAGGGTTAGGGCTAGGTGTAAGGTTCGGGGTAGGTTTAGGGGTTGTGGTTAGTGTTAGTGTTAGGGTTAGTGTTTAGTGTTAGGGTTAGGGTTAATGTTAGTTTTAGGTTTTAGAGTTATGGTTAGGGTTAGTGTTAGGTTGAGGGTTAGGGTTAGGGTAGGGTTAGGGTTAGGTTCAGGGTTTAAAATTAGAGTTAGTGTTAGGGTTAGGGTTAGGGTTAGGGTTAGCAGTTAGTGTTAAAATTAGGGCTTGGATTAGGGTTTAGGAATAAGGTTAGGGTTAGGGTTAGTTGTGTGGTTTGGGGTTGTGGTTAAGGTTAGGGTTAGCGTTACTGTTGGGTAGGGTTAGGGTTAGTGTTTGGGGTTAGGGTTAGGGTTAGTGTTAGGGTGTAGGCTTTAGGGATAGGGTTAGGGTTAGGTTTAGGGTTAGGGATAGTGGTAGGGGTAGAGGTAGGGATATGGATTCGGGTTAGGGTTAGGGTTAGGGTTG
Source organism: Nanger dama (assembly GCA_917880005.1). NCBI lineage: Eukaryota > Metazoa > Chordata > Mammalia > Artiodactyla > Bovidae > Nanger > Nanger dama. The sequence continues at coordinate 75,965 of CAKJTW010000282.1, read as the reverse complement.
TGTTTGGGTTAAGATTTAGGGTTTAGGGTTTGGGTTAGTTTTTAGGTTAGTGCTAGGACTAGTGATAAGGTTAGGGCTAGGTCTAGGGCTAGGGCTAGGGCTAGGGTTAGGGTCAGGGTTTAGTGTTTGGGTTAGAGTTAGGGTTAGGGTTACGTTTAGGGTTAGGGTAGAGTTAGGGTTAGATTTAGGGTTTAGGGTTAGAGTTAGGGTTAGGCTATAGGGTTAGGGTTAGGTTTAGGTTAGGGATAGTGTTAGAGTTAGGGTTAGGGTTAGGGTTAGCGTTACTATTAGGTTAGGGTTAGAAGAGGTTTAGGTTTAGGGTTAGGGTTAGGGTTAGTGCTAGTGCTAGGGCTAGGGCTGAGGCTAGGCCTACTGTTAGGGATAGGATTAGGGTTAGTGTTTAGAGTTAGGGTTAGGGTTAGGGTCTAGGGTTTAGTTATAGGGTTAGGGTTAGGATTAGGGGTAGGGGGTAGGGTTAGAGGTTGTGGTTAGTGTTAGGGATAGGGTTATGGTTAGGGTTAGCGTTTGGTGAGGGTTAGGGTTAGGGGTAGGGGTAGGTGGAGGAATAGGTTTATGGTTAGTTTTAGAGTTAGACGAGATATTCTTAGAGTTAGGGTTAGGGTTAGGGTTACGTTTAGGTTTAGAGTTTAGGGTTAGGGTTAGGGTTAGGGTTAGGTGTATGGTTAAGGTTCGTGTTAGGGTTAGGGTTTCCGGTTACGGTTATGGTTTGAGTTAGGGTTAGGGGTTAGGGTTAGGGTTATGGTTAGTGTTAGGGTTAGGGTTAGGGATAGGTTTAGGTTTAGGGTTGTGTTAGGATTAGGTTTAGGGTTAGTTTTTAGGGTTAGGTTTAGATTTTTGGGAAATGGTTAGGGTTAGGTTTAAGGGTAGTTTTGTCTCTTTTTCCTATAAAGGCACATGGACAGTGATTCTTATCTAGGTTCCTCCCACTGATATGCCCCCACTAATATAAAAGGACCACCTAACTAACATTAACCTACCCTTTCTGGTCTGGACCGTTTTCCATGGTGGCCTTATCCACTGCTCCAGAGCTGATGTCTCGTGGCAGTTTATATTTTGTATCTCTGATAAAAAGACCTGTTGAGAAATATTCATCAGCTTTTTGCTTTTGAAAGCTCTTTGATCTTATTTACCTGCTGATGGTTTCTTCCTGAGAGTGTTCCAGTTTTGCTTTGTATGTGTGTGTTTACTTATGTATTTAATTTTTGGTTTATGACACCTGACGTGCTCTAAGGTAGGTGTCAGCTTGAGTCCAGCAGTCTTGTGAATCTCAGATGTCCATCAGCAATCTTTTTCGTGCTGCGATTGCTGAGAAAATCCTCCCGCTGGAAAGTTTCCTTATTCTGTCCTCTTTTAGGATGGCCTTCACCACCTGAGAGTTTTAGTCAGGCCTAGTTGTACATTGGAGTAGAAGGATCCAGAAGATGCCACCAACCCTGGTGACTGCTCACTTTGGGATTTTATTTTAAGTAAAAGTTCTTATTCTATTTAAATTGATTGTCAAGGATGCATTTCCTTTCCGTGTCCAGATTCTTGGTCCGTGGCACTGAGAGTAGTTGATGTATTCAGCTGTGCTTGTTTTCACCTACATGTTATTAGAGTGTGGTTCATCTACCACTCTTGCTGAAGTAGGTTTACATGGATTCTATATTTTATATGTATCTATGGGAATAACCAAATGCCAAGCTCCAAATGTATCCCTGCCATCCGCCAAGGTACCCTGACACCCACAGTTTCTTGTCAGGTTAGGTGTCCACGTCACCTTTGTGTGGCTCCTCACTGCTGTGGACTTTGATTTCCACCTCTCTCTTGCATCCCAGAATATATCTTGAATTGACCTTCCTTCACTCATTGTGATGATCTCTGGATTTATCTCTGTCTGTGAAGACGGCCTTCTTTCAGATGTCAATGCTTGATTTAAAATTCATTCTAGACCTATATCACATTTCTTTATCCATTTCTCTGTCCAGGCACGCTACTTTTATTTTTATCTCTTTGAGACTGTGAATGGTGCAATGGGACCTGGTTTGGGGTGTGTGGTGTTTGAAGTCTGTTCATTGCTGAAATATTCCAGGAGAGGACCTAATTTATCATACTGTCTCCACTTCTTTCTTCATTTGTTTTTCTCCTATGGGACTGCACTTTTCTCGTCATGTTCATAGTGCCCCTTTCATGTCCATTGTACCAGTGTTACTCTACCACTGATGCCATGTCCAACTTTTGAAAGTGGCCTTTTTAAATGCTCAGCCAGAGGTAATAATGTCTTTGCATCTTTGTTGGTATCTCGTAACATTCATCTTATGTGAAAATTGTCATGTGCTTTTCTAAAGAAACACAGAATTGTGTTTACCTGTACATAACCTCTTCCTGTTAGCTCCCCCTATGGTTTCCTTAGCTTCTTTCCCCCATTTGAGCCCTGGCTATTTGTTAAAGGTGGGTATCTGTTAGAGCTCACCACTCTTGTGAATAGTGTGGCCATCAGCAAGGATTTTCAGGTTGCTGTTAGAGAATATGTCCACAAGGCAGCAGCATTTTTTCATTTCCTCCTCTTGTTACTATGGTGATAGCAGCCTCTGAGGTTATCTCTGGAAGTGAAGTTGCTCAGTCGTGTTTGACTCTTTGCGACCCCATGGAATGTAGCTCACCAGGCTCCTCCATCCATGGGATTCACCAGGCAAGAATACTGGAGTGGATTGCCATTTTCTTCTCCAGGGGATCTTCCCAACCATGGGATCGAACCCAGGTCTCCCACATTGCAGGCAGATGCTTTAACCTCTGAGCCATCAGGGAAGCCATTGTCAAATGCGAATAGGAGACACAGGATATAACCAAATTTCTTGTCTCTTTACTATTTGAGATTTTTTTTTAAGTCAAACTTGATTTCTTATTTAAGACTATTGACCAAAAAAAAAAAAAAGACTATTGAAACCATTGTAGTTGTTGCAGGGAAACAGTTTCTCCTTGCTTTTCACAGATACCTGGGGGAATTCAACTGTAGCTATTGTCAGAGCTATCTTTTGGAATCAGTGGAGTACATGTCTCTTGATATAGGAGGTCCTTGTGGATTATGAATTGCGTACTTAGTTGTGGGTATAAGTGTATTCCAGCCTTTACCATTCAGCCTCTCACCCACTGTTACTCTTTGCTAACGGTAATTTTCTTACCAGGAGTGTAAGTCCATTTCCCTTTTGTTTGGGTACTCATAGCCATCTGTACGATTTTTAAATCCCCTCTGGAAGGTATATCTTTTGACATGTCTTTAATCCACCCTTCTTTACTTACTGTGATTCTCTGTAGATTTCTGGGTATCCCTGAAAATGGCATTTTTTGCATGTTCATAATGTCTGGGTCATATTTTGTGTGTATGTCCCATTTCTCCTTTTGTCTGCAGCCAACGATTCTGTTTCCTTTCCTCTCTTGGGCATTGTAAATGCTCCTGCAGTGCATGTTTGTGGACGTGGGGATTTGGCTGTGTGTTTTCCATGATCTGTTGATTTCTCAAATATTCTGGGAGTGGAACTGCCATATGACATCATCTGTCTCAGTTTGTGATTTCAAGGTCCTTTGATATTCATGCTCATAGGCTTTGACCACTTACCTCCTACCAGTGGCATACAAGGGTCCCCTTTATTAATATTGCTCTACTTTTCCTTATCTGTAGAGTTTTGGAGAGTCGCCTGTTTCCTTTCTCAGTAGTTATATTGTGTTGCAGTTTAACTTTTTGTATTACTGATAGGAGAGCAAATGAGGCACATTTCTGGAGGCTTCTTTCTAAGAATCGACTAAGTATTTACCTGTTGAGCTTTCCTTCCTCATCATGTAATTTGTTCTGGTTTTTATTTTGGTGTGGGACCCCAGACCCTTTCATAAAGGTAGGTGTCATTTAGAGCCCAGCAGCCTGTGAACAGCCAGTGTCTATCAGGCCACAGTTTAAGGTTGCTGCTCCAGAAAGAGGCCACAAGGTGGCAGCATTTCTTTGGGTTCCCCTCTTGTTACTATGGTAACTGCAACTTTAGACGTGTGTGCATTTCCACTTGTAAATGAGAGTAGAATGAGCTACAGGAAGCCCGCCGCCCACCCCACCCGACCCCACCCCTCAACCCCTGAAAGCTTGTATCTCCTTCCTTCTCAGTTTTACTGTAGTTCACATTTCATGTTTGACGAAGCTGATGTAGAGTTGCCTTATTGTTGCTGTACTGATTCTTGCTCCCTTACACCAAGACACAGAGGTATTCAGCAGTGTTTATTTCCTCCAACCTGCTCTCTGAAAGTGTGTGGTACATCACTCTTGCTACCTTGGTCCGTGCGGATTATGTATTTGACAAGTATTTGTGGGAATCCGTGAATTTCAGCCTTCCAATGTAAGCTTTTCTCTCACCCATCCCCTTCACTAAGGATCAGCGAGTTCCCTCCATTGGGTGTCCATTTCACCTAGCTCGGAGTACTTACTGCCAGTAGTATTGTCTGTCCCATTTGAAAGGGAAATCCTATAACCTGTCTCTCATCTGCCCTTCTTCACTGACTCTGATTATCACCACACTTATCTGTACCTCTGACAATGACAACATTTCCTTGTTTCAATGCCTGAGTCATATTCCATTGTGAAGCAGTATCCAATTCCTTGACTCATTCACCTCTCCGTCCCCATGCACTTTCTCTAGTTTCATGTCTGGGCACTGGGAATCCTGCTGCAGTGCATGCTCTGGGGTGTGTGGTTTTCAAAATCTGTATTTCTGAAGTATCGTTGGAGTGGAGAGACCCTGTCATTCTTTCTAATTTGTTTCTATAAAGGCAGTAGGCAGTGATTCTTATCCTGGATCCTCCCACTGATATGCCCCCACTACTGCAAAAGAATCCACCTGATTAATGTTAATCTACCATTTCTGGTCTGGTCCGTTTTCCATGGTGGCCTTTTCCAAAGCTCAAAGTTGATGTCTCATGGCAATGTGTATGTTGTGTCTCTGATAAGAAACCCTATGGAGTACTATTCATGGGCTTTTTGAAAACACTTTATTTGTATTTACTTGATGATGGTTTCTTCCTGAGAGTGTTCCAGTTTTGCTTTCTATGTGTGTGTTTACTTATATATTTAATTTTTGTGTGTGACACCTGCCATGTTCAAAGGTAGGTGTCATGTCGAGTATAGCAGCCTTGTGAATCTCATATGTCCATCAGCGATCATTTTTGGGCTGTGGGTGCAGAGAAAATCTTCCATGCTGGAAGGTTTCTTTATTCTGTCCTCTCTTAGGATGACTTGCATCGCCTGAGAGTTTTAGTCAGGCCTAGTTGTACATTCGAGTAGAAGGATCCAGAGGATGCCACCAACCCTGGTGACTGCTCACTTTTGGAATCTAAGTAAAAGTCCCTATTCTATTTAAGTTAATTGCCAAGGATGTATTTATTTGCCCTGTCCAGATTCATGTTCCATGGCACTGAGTGTAGTTGATGTATTAAGCTGTGTTTGTTTTCACCTACATTTTAGTAGAGTGTGTTTCATCTACCACTCTTGCTGAAGTAGGTTTACATGGATTCTCTATTTTATATGTATCTGTGGGAAGAACTAAATGCCAAGCTCCAGATGTGTCCCTTCAGTCCATCAGGGTAACCTGCTACCCATAAGTTTCTTGTCAAGTTGGGTGTCCATGTCACCTTTGTGTGGCTGCTCATTGCTGTGGATTTTTGATTTCCGCCTCTCTGTTGCACCACAAAGTGTGTTTTGAATCGACCCTCCTTCATTCAGTGTGATGATCTCTGGATTTATCTCTATCTATCTATGAGGACAGCCTCCTTTCAGATGTCAATGCTTGATTTAAAATTCACCTTACACCTATATCACATTTCTTTATCCATTCCTCTGTCTAGGCATGCTATCTTTATTTTCATCTCTTTGATGTTGTGAATGGTGCCATGGGACTTGGTTTGGGGTGTGTGGTGTTTGAAGTCTGTTCATTTCTGAAATATTCCAAGAGAGGACCTGATATATCATACTGTCTCTTCTTCTTTATTTATTAGTATTTCTCTCATGGGACTGCACTTTTCTCCTCATGCGCATAGTGCCTCAGACCAGGTCCATCCCATCAGTACCCTAAAGTGTCCACTGTGCCAGTGTTGCTCCACCACTGATGCCATGTCCAGCTTTTGACAGTGGCCTTTTGAAATGCTCAGGCAGAGGTGATAATGTCTTTGGATCTTTGTTGGTATCTCTTAGCATTCATCATATGTGCAAATTGTTATGTGCTTTTCTAAAGAAACACGGAATTGTGTTTACCTGCTCATACCCTTTTCCTGTTAGCTTCCCCTGTGTTTCCCTTAGCTTTTTTCACCCATTTGCTCCCTTTTGTGGTAGGTGAGTATCTGTTAGAGCTCAGCACCCTTGTGAACAGTGTGGCCATCAGAAAGGATTTTAAGGTTGCTGTTAGAGAATATGCCCACAAGGCAGCGGCATTTTTTAAATTTCCTCCTCTTGTTACTATGGTGATAGCTGCCTCTGAGCTTATCTCTAGCCTGGTGGTCAGATGAGAGTAGGAGACACAGGACTTCGCCAAATTTCTTGTCTCTTTACTCTTTGAGGTTTTTTGTTAAGTCAAACTTGATTTCTTATTTAAGAGTATTGACACCAATGTAGTTGTTGCAAGAAAATAGCTTCTCGTTCCTTTCCACAGATACCTGGAGGTATTCAACTGTGGTTATTTTCAGAGCAATCTTTTAGGACCAGTGGAGGACATGTCTCTTGATACAGGAGGTCCTTGTGGATTATGAATTGCATACGTAGTTGTGGGTATAAGTTTATTCCAGCCTTCACCTTTCAGCCTCTCACCCACTGATACCCTTTGCTAACTGTAATTTTCTTACCAGGAGTGTAAGTAAATTTCACTGTTGTTTGGATACTCATAGCCATCAATACGTTTTTTAATCCCTTCTGCAAGGTATATATTTTGATATGCCTTTAATCCACCCTTCTGTACTTACTGTGATTCTTTGTAGATTTCTGTGTATCCCTGAAAATGGCATTTTTGGCATGATCAGAGTGTCTGAGTCATATTTTGTGGTATCTTTATGTCTCATTCCTTTCTCCTTTCATCTGCACCCAACGATTCTCTTTCCTTTCCTCTCTTGTGCATTGTCAATGCTACCTCAGTGCACGTTTGTGGAGGCCGGAGTTTGGCCATGTGTTTTCCTTGATCTGTTGATTTATCAAAGATCCTGGGAGTGGAACTGCCATATGACATCTTCTGTCTCATTTTGTGATTCCAAGGCCCTTTGACAGTCATGCTCATAAAGGCTCTGATCACTTACCTCCCACCAGTGGCATACAAGGGTCCCCTTAACTAATATTGGTCTACTTTTTCTTATCTGTAGAGTTTTGTATAGTCTCCTGTTTCATTTGTCAGTAGTGATATTGTGTTGCTGTTTAACTTTTCATATCGCTGATAAGAGAGCAAATGAGGCACATTTCCGGGAGGCTTCTTTCTAAGCATCAACTAAGTATTTACTTGTTGCGGTTTCCCTCCTCATCATGTAGTTTCTTCTGATTTTTATTTTGGTGTTTTACCTGTGGCCATTTCATAAATGTAGGTGCCATTTAGAGTCTTACTGCCTTGTGAATAGCCAGTGTCCATAATGGAAGGGCTCACATCCAGGTGTCAGTGATGAGGAACAAAGTGGGTAGGAACTAGATCTCTTCCTAGTGTATTTTTTCAAAGACAGTCTTAGACTGAATTCAATAACCTAGTAACTGAATCTGGCAGTTGGGGTGGCTGGATGGCCTTCTTTCTGATATGTAAGTACAAGGGGAAGAGTGTTGTAAGGGTAACCACCAGATAGGTGATGTATTTAGCCTAGATTCCAAAAATAAAATGTTACTCGTAGCTCCTGCAGAGTTAGGGGGCAGAAAAGCAAACTTAGTTACAGACATTCAGAGTTATGAGAAGTTAAAGTAAAAAAAAAAAAAAAGCTAGGAATGTTCAGGTTTGCTCACTGTTTTCTTGCTGATAAGAGAGCAAATGAGGCACATTCCGGAGGCTTCCTTCTAAGCATCGACTAAGTATTTACCTGTTGCGATTTCCTTCCTCATCATGTTATTTGCTCTGGCTTTTATTTTGGTGTGGGACCCCTGGCCATTTCATAAAGGTAGGTGTCATTTAGAGCCCTGCCTCCTTGTGAATAGCCAGTGTCCATCAGGTCACAATTTAAGGATGCTGCTCCAGAAAGTGGCCACAAGGTGGCAGAAGTTCTTCTGCTTCCCTTCTTGTTACTATGTTAACTGCATCTTCAGTGGTATGTTTATTTCCACTTGTAAATGAGAGTAGCATGAGCTAGAGGAAGCTCGCCGCCCAACCCACCCCATCCTACCCCCAACCACCGAAAATTTGTGTTTCCTTCCTTCTCAGTTTTACTGTAGTTCATATTTCATGTTTGACAAAGCTGATGTACAGAGTTTCCAAAAATTTTCTGGCTGTACTGATTCTTGCTCCCTTACATCAAAACACAGAGGTATTCAGCAGTGTTGATTTCCTCCAACCTGCTCTCTGAAAGTGTGTGTTACATCACTCTTGCTACGTTGGTCCCTGTGGATTATGTATTTGATGAGTATTTGTGGTAATCCATGAATTTCAGCCTTCCAGTGTAAGCTTTTCTTTCATCCATCTCCTTCGCTAAGCATCAGGGAGTTCCCAGCCCTGGGTGTTCATTTCACCTCGGTCGGAGTACTCACGTCCAGCAATATTGTCTGTCCCATTTGAAAGGGAAATCCTATGACCTGTCTTTAATCTGCTCATTCTTCACTGACTCTGATTATCAACACACTTATCTGTACCTCTGAGAATGACAGTATTTCCTTGTTTCAATGCTTGAGTCATATTCCGTTGTGAATCCGCATCCCATTCCCTGATCCACTCATCTCTCCGCCCCCATGTACTTTCTTTAGTTTCATCTCTAGGCATTGGGAATCCTGCTGCAATGCATGCTCTGGGGTGTGTGGTTTTCAAAATCTGAGTATTTCTGAAGGATCTTAGTAGTGGGAAGGCCCTGTCATACTTTCTTATTTGTTTCTATAAAGGCATGTGGACAGTGATTCTTATTCTGGCTTCTCCCAGTGATATGCTCCCACTATTATAAAAGGATCCTGCTAACTAATGTTAATTTACCTTTTCTGGTCTGGTCCATTTCCCATGATGGCCTTTTCCATTGCTCAGAGTTGATGTCTCGTGGCAGTTTGGATTTTTTATCTCTGGTAAGAAACCCTAAGGTGTACTATTCATGGGCTTTTTGCTTTTTGACAGCACTTTAATTGTATTTACCTGCTGATGGTTTCTTTTTGAGAGTGTTCCAGTTTTGCTTTTATGTGCTTTTGCTTTTACTTATGTATTTAATTATGGGTGTGTGACACCTGACGGGTTCAAAGGTAAGTGTCATGTTGAGTCCAGCAGCCTTGCAAATCTCACCTGTGCATCAGTGATTGTTTTCGTGCCGTGGTGGCAGGGAAACTCCTCCATGCTGGAACGTTTCTTTTTCTTTCCTCTTTTAGGAGGACCTGCACCGCCTGAGAGTTTAGCCAGGCCTAGTTGTACATTCGAGTAGACGGATCCAGAAGAGGCCACCAACCCTGCTGACCCCTCACTTTGGGATTTTATTTTAAGTAAAAGTTCCTATTCTATTTACATTGATTGCCAAGGATGCATTTCTTTTCTGTGTCCAGATTCTTGTTCTGTGGCACTGAGAGTAGTTGATGTATTCAGCTGTGCTTGTTTTCATCTACATGTTATTAGAGTGTGTTTTATCTACCACTCTTGCTGAAGTAGGTTTACATGAATTATCTGTTTTATATATATCTGTGGGAATAACCAAATGCTAAGCTCCAAATGTATCCCTTCCATCCACTAGGGTACCCTGCTACCCATAAGTTTCTTGTCAGATTGGGAGTCCATAGCACCTTTGTGTGGCTGCTCACTGCTCCGGATTTTTTTATCCCTCCTGTCCATTGCATCCCATGATGTTTCTTTGAATCGACCCTCCTTCACTCAGTGTGATGATCTCTGGATTTATCTCTATCTCTGAACATGGTATACATTCATATTACCTTGATTCAAAATTCATTCTAGACCTGTATCACGTTTGTTTATCCATTGCTGTCTCCTGGTATGCTATTTTCAGTTTCATCTTTTCAATGTTCTGAATGGTACCAAGGGATCCGATTTGCTGTGTGTGGTGTTTGAAGTCTGTTCATTTCTGAAATACTCCAGGGGGCGATCTGTTTTACCATACCGTCTCTACCTCTTTATTTATTTATTTGTTTGTTTGTTTGTTTTTCTCTCATGGGAGTGCACTTTTCTAGTCATGTTCATATGGCTTTTACCAGGTCTATCCCACCAGTACCCTAAAGTGTCCACTGTAGTAATGTTACTCTATCATTTATGCCACATCCAGCTTTTACAGTGGCCTTTTTCCATGCTCAGGCAGAAGTGATAATGTCCATGAAACATCGATGTTTGTATCTCTTAGAATATACCTAATATTGAAATTGTCATGCCCTTTTTAAAAGAAACATGGAATTATGTTTATCCATTCATATCTTCTTCCTTTTAGCTTGCCTTATATTTACTTATTTCCCCACCCCGTGAGCCCTGGAATTTGTTAAGTTTGTGTATCTGTTAAAGCTCAGCACCCTTGTGAATAGTGTGTCCATCAGCAATTAGTTTAAGGTTGCTGTTCTAGAAAATGTCCACAAGGCGGTAGCATTTCTTCATTCCCTCCTCTTGTTGCTATGGTAACAGCAGCCTCAGTGGTTCTGCTAAGCCTTGTTGTAAATGAGAGTAAAATGAGAAACTGGAAGACAGCAAAATCTTCTGTCTCTCTGGCCATTGAGGCTTTTTCTTTAAGTGAAAGTTTTGTTTCTTATTTAAGATTATTTACACCGTTGTAGTTATTGCAGGTAAACAGATTCTCCTACCCTTCCACAGATATCTGGAGGTATTCAGCTGCAGTTACTGTCACAGCTATGTTGTTAGAAAATGTTGAGAACATGTCTCTTGATACAGGAGGTCCATGTGGATTATGAATAGGTATTTGTGGGAATAAGTTTATTCCAGCCTTCACCTTTTGGCCTCTCATCCACTGACATTTGTTAACCATAATGCTCTTATCAGGAGTGTAAGTCCATTTTACTTTTGTTTGGGTACTAATATTAAGTTACAATTTCTTAATGGTAAAAAATAATGGTAATAACTTAATGAAAAAAGTCTGGACTATTTTCAATGGTAGCCTTTTCCATTGCTCAGAGTTGATGTCACTTGGCAGAAATCTAAAGATTTCCGTATCTCTGATAAGAAACCCAGTTGAGCATTATTCATGGGGCTTTTGTTTTTGAAATCACTTTGAGTTGTATTTACCTGGTGCTGTTCACTTTCTGAGTGTGTCCTGTTTTCTTCTTTTGTTGGTTTGTTGGTTTGTTTTAATATATTACCCCTGACATGTTGATAGGTAGGGGTCATGTCGAGTCCAGTGGCCTTGTGAATATCATATGTTCATCAACAATAGTTTGAAGGCTGCGGTTACAGAGAAAAGCCTCCATGCTGCAAGGTCTTTTTAATTCCCTCCTCTTTTAGGATGGCTACTGTTGTCTTAGAGTTTTTGTCACACTTGGTGTAAAGTAGAATAAGTCAGAGAAGCCACCCAACCTGGTGTCCCCTCAGTCTCCTTAGCTCAGCCCTCCTTAGCTCTCCTTAGTGCAGCTTTACTATTGCAACTCTCCTTAGCTTAACTCTCCTTAGGATAGCTCCTCATAGCTCAGCTGTCCCTAGCTCTCCTTAAGCTCTTGTTTCAGCCCTCTTAGCTCTCCTTAGTGTAGTCCTCCTTAGGATAGCTATCATTAGCTTGGCTTTTCATAGGTTAGCTTTCCTTACCTCGGCTCTCCTTAGCTCAGCTCTCCTTAGGATAGCTATCATTAGTTCAGCTCTCCTTCAGTCAGTCAGTTCAGTCACTCAGTCGTGTCTGACTCTTTGTGACCCCATTGACTGCAGCATCCTGGGCCTCCCTGTCCATCACTGACTCCTGGAGTTTAGTCAAACTCATGTCCATTGAGTTGGTGATGCCATCCCACTATCTCATTCTCTGTCATCCCCTTCTCCTCCTGCCCTCAGTTTTCCCCTATATCAGGGTCTTTTCCAATAAGTTAGCTCTTCACATCAGGGGGCCAACGATTGAAGTTTCAGCTTTAGCATCAGTCCTTCCAATGAACACCCAAGAGTTGTCTCCTTTAGGAGGGACTGGTTGAATCTCCCTGCAATCCAAGGAACTCTCAAGAGTCTTCTCCAACACCACAGTTCAAAAGCCTCAATTCTTCGGCACTCACCTTTCTTTGTGGTCCAACTCTCACATCAATAAATGACTACTAGAAAAACCATAGCTTTGACTAGATGGACGTTTGTTGGCCAAGTAATGTCTCTGCTTTTCAATATGCTGTGTAGGTTGGTCATAACATTTCTTCAAGGAGTAGCATCTTTAAATTTCATGGCTGAATTCACCATCTGCAGTGATTTGGGGGCCCCCAAAATAGAGTGTGGAACTGTTTCCACTGTTTCCCCATCTATTTGCCATGAAATGATGGGACCAAATGCCATGATCTTAGTTTGCTGAATGTTGAGTCTTGAGCCAACATTTTCACTCTCCTCTTTTACTTTCATCAAGATGTTCTTTAGTTCTTCTTTGCTTTCTGACATAAGGGTGGTGTCATCTGCATATCTGAAGTTATTGATATTTCTGCCTGCAGTCTTGATTACAGCTTGTGCTTTATCTAGGCCAGCATTTATCATGACGTACCTTACATATGAGTTAAATAAGCAAGGTGACAATATACAGCCTTGACCTACTCCTTTCCATATTTGGAACTAGTCTGTTGTTCCACAGGCAGTTCTAACTGTTGCTTCCTGACATACATACAGGTCTCAAGAGGTAGGTCAGATGGTCTAGTATTTCCATCTCTTTAAGTATGTTTTAATTATTATTATTGTTATTTTTTACTTTGCAATACTGTATTGGTTTGTCATACATTGACATGAATCCACCACAGGTGCACATGAGTTCCCAAACCTGAACCCCCCCCCACCACCCTCCCCATATCATCTCTCTGGGTCATCCCAGTGCATCAGCCCCAAGCATCCTGTATCCTGTATCAAACCTAGACTAGCGATTTGTTACATGATTTGTTACATGATAGTGTATGTCTCAATGCCATTCTCCCAAATCATTCCACTCTCTCCCTCTCCCACAGAGTCCAAAAGTCTGTTCTTTGCATCTGTGTCTCTTTTGATGTCTCATATATAGGGTTATCATTACCATCTTTCTAAATTCCATATATATGTATTAGTATACTGTACTGTTATTTTTCTTTCTGGTTTACTTCACTCTGTATAATCGGCTCCAGTTTCATCCACCTCATTAGAATTGATTCAAATGTATTCTTTTTAATGGCTGAGCAATACTCCATAATGCATATGTACCACAGCTTTCTTATCCATTCGTCTGCTGATGGACATCTAGGTTTCTTCCATGACCTGGCTATTATAAACAGTGCTGTGATGAAAATTGGGATACATGTGTCTCTTTCAATTCTTGTTTCCTTGGTGTGTATGCCCAGCAGTGGGATTGCTGGGTCATAAGGCAGTTCTATTTGTAGTTTTTAAAGAAATCTCCACACTGTTTTCCATAATGGCTGTACTAGTTTGCATTCCCATCAACAGTGTAAGAGGGTTCCCTTTTCTCCACACTCTCTCAGCATTTATTGCTTGTAGACTTTTGGATTGCAGCTATTCTGACTGGTGTGAAATGGTACCTCATTGTGGTCTTGATTTGCATTTCTCTGATAATGAGTGATGTTGAACATCTTTTCATGTATTTGTTAGCCTTCCATATGTCTTCTTAAGAGAAATGTCTGTTTAGTTCTTTGGCCCTTTTTGATTCAGTTGTTTATTTTTCTGGAAATGAGCTGCAGGAGTTGCTTGTATATTTTGGAGATCAGTTGTTTGTCAGTTGCTTCATTTTCTATTATTTTCTCCCATTCCGAAGGCTGTCTTTTCACCTTGCTTTTAGTTTCCTTTGTTGTGCAGAAGCTTTTAATTTTAATTAGATCCCATTTGTTTATTTTTGCTTTTATTTTCAGTATTCTGGGAGGTGGATCATAGAGGATATTGCTGTGATTTATGTCGGAGAGTGTTTTGCCTATGTTCTCCTCTAGGAGTTTTATAGTTTCTGGTCTTACACTTAGATCTTTAATCCATTTTTAGTTTATTTTTGTGAATGGTGTTAGAAAATGTTCTAGTTTCATTCTCTTACAAGTGGCTGACCAGTTTTCCCAGCACCACTTGTTAAAGATGTTGCCTTTAATCCATTATATATTCTTGCCTCCTTTGTCGAAGATAAGGTGTCCATAGGTGTGTAGATTTATCTCTGGGCTTTCTATTTTGTTCCATTCATCTATATTTCTGTCTTTGGGCCAGTACCACACTGTCTTGATGACTGTGGCTTTGTAGTAGAGCCTGAAGTCAGGCAGGTTGATTCCTCCAGTTCCATTCTTGTTTCTCAAGATTGCTTTGGCTATTTGAGGGTTTTGTATTTCCATACAAATTGTGAAATTATTTGTTCTAGCTTTGTGAAAAATACCACTGGTAGTTTGATAGAGATTGCATTGAATCTGTAGATTGATTTGGGTAGTATACTCATTTTCACTATATGGATTCTTCTGACCCATGAATATGATATATTTCTCCATCTATTAGTGTCCTCTTTGATTTCTTTCATCAGTTTTTTATAGTTTTCTATATATAAGTCTTTAGTTTCTTTAGGTAGATATATTCCCAAGTATTTAAAGATTTTTTTTTTTCAAATAGAATTGCCTTATGACCCAGCAATCCCACGGCTGGGGATACACACCAAGGAAACCAGAATTGAAAGAGACACGTGTACCCCAATGTTCATTGCAGCACTGTTTATAATAGCCAGGACATGGACGCAACCTAGATGTCCATCAGCAGACAAATGGATAAGAAAGCTGTGGTACATATACACTATGGAGTATTACTCAGCCATTAAAAAGAATACATTTGAATCAGTTCTAATGAGGTGGATGAAACTGAAGCTGATTATACAGAGTAAGTAAGCCAGAAAGAAAAACACCAATATACAGTATACTAACACATATATATGGAATTTAAAGATGGTAATGATAACCCTATATGTGAGACATCAAAAGAGACACAGATGCAAAGAACAGACTTTTGGACTCTGTGGGAGAGGGAGAGAGTGGGATGATTTGGGAGAATGGCATTGAGACATGTACACTATCATGTAAGAAACAAATCACTAGTCTAGGTTTGATACAGGATACAGGATTCTTGGGGTTGATGCACTGGGATGACCCAGAGAGACGATATGGGGAGGGTGGTGGGAGGGGGGTTCAGGTTTGGGAACTCATGTACACCTGTGGTGGATCCATGCCAATGTATGGCAAATCTAATACAGTGTTGTAAATTAAAAAAAAAAAATTGAATTAAAAAAGAAAGAATTTTCCACAGTTTATTGTGCTCCACACAGTCAAAGGCTCTGGCATAGTCAATATTGCAGAAGTATATATTTTTCTGGAACTCGCTTGCTTTTTGTTGATCCAACGGAAGTTTACAATTTGATTTCTGGTTCCTCTGCCTTTTCTAACTCCGATGTTTATAGCTCATTGTACTATTGAAGCCTGGCTTAACTATTACTTTACTCATGTGTGAGATGAGTGCAATTGTGTGGTAGTTTGAGCATTGTTTGGCATTGCCTTTCTTTGGGATTGGAAGGAAAATTGACCTATTCCAGTCTTGTGGCCACTGCTGAGTTTTCCACATTTGCTGTCACATTGAGTGCAACACTTTCACAACATTAAATTTTAGGGTTTGAAATAGCTCAACTGGAATTCCTTCACCTCCACTAGCTTCTTTCATAGTGATGCTTCCTAAAGCCCGCTTGACTTCACATTCCAGGATGTCTGACTCTAGGTGAGTGATCACACCATTGTGATTATCTGGATCATGAAGATCTTTCTTGTATATTACTTCTGTGTATTCTTGCCACCTCTTCTTCATACCTTCTGCTTCTTTTAGGTCCATACCATTTCTGTCCTTTATTGTGTTCATCTTTGCATGAAATGTTCTCTTAGTGTCTGTAATTTTATTGTAGAGATCTCCAATCTTTCCCATCCTACTGTTTCCCTCTATTTCTCTGAGAACTCTCCTTAGCTCTCCTTAATTATTTCTCCTTAGCCTAGCACTCCCTTGCATAGCTCTCCTTAGCTCAGCCGTCCTTAGGATAGCTCTTCTTAATTACTTATTCTTAGCTTAGTTCTCTGTAGCTCTCTATAGCTTAGCTCTCTTTAGCTCAGCCCCCTAAGTTCAGCCCTCTTATCTCTTCTGAGCCTTGCTCTGCTCTTGAGCATGGCTCTGCTCTTGAGCATGGCACTCCTTAACTCAGCTCTCCTTAGCTTAGCCCTCCTCAGCTCAGCTCTCCTTAGCTCTCCATAGCCCTATAGGAGAGCTAATAAGACCTAAGATAAAGAGAGCTAAGATAAGGAGAGGTAAGCTAAGGAGAGCTAAGGAATGCTGAGCTTCGCTAAGGAGTGCTAGGCAAAGGGGGATGAGCTTAGGACAGCTGACATACCCTAAGGAGAGCTAATTGAGGAGCGCTATGAAGAGCTGAACTGAGGAGACCTGAGTTAAGGAGGGCTAAGCAAAGTTATGGAGAACTAAGGAAGTATGAGCTAAGGTGAGCTAAGTAGAGCTGAGCTATGGAGAGTTGAGATAAGGAAAGCTAAGATAAGGAGAGCAATGGAGAGCTGAGTTGAGGAGATCTGAGCTAAGGAGAGCTGACCTAAGGAGGGCTTATGTGAGCTAATCCAAGGAGAGGTGAGCTAAGATAAGAAGCATTAATTATGGAGATTTTTGCTAAGGGGAGCCACACCAAGTAGAGGTGAACTATACTAATGTTAGTCGCTTAGTCATGCCTGACTCTTTGCGACCCCATGGACTGCAGCCCACCAGGATCCTCTGTCCATGGGGTTTTTCCAGACAAGGATACTGGAGTGGATTTGCCATTTCCTTCTCCAAGGGATCTTCTTGACCCAGGGATCGAACCAGGGTCTCCTGCACTGCAGGCAGATTCTTTACCATCTGAGCTACCAGGAAAGCCAAATGATATTGAGAGGGTAACAGGCAGGAAGGCCAGGGGTCTCCAAATGGAGGAAATAGCCTGCAAGTGTCAGACATTTTATCTCTCTTAAGCGGCAGGAGGAAACAAACTAGCGATACTTTTTCCTTCTCTATACAAACTTAAAAGGAGGTTTCTCTTAAAATTCTGTGTTGTCATAATGATACCTGGTTTCACCTGAAGTTAACCATTGCCTTTTTCTTATGGAAATGTTTTTCTTACGCTATGCTAATGTACTGTGCATTTACCCCAAATTCTGTCTTCAAGGCGGTTCGGTTCCACCTTTTGGGCCCAGAACCTACTTGATAAAACAGTATGTTATACTCTGATATTGTTCCTCTAATCTATGTAAATGAAACTATTTGTATGGTGATCTGCCCTTCTTCAAGATTCAAGTTAATCATTTTATGGCCCAAGATAAACCATTTGGAGCCAAGGTTATCCCAAAATACATCTTATGGGTGAGGGGCCTGGTGCCATTCTAAGTTTTGAGACATTCCTTTCTTTCATTAACAGACTGCTGGTGACTATATAACATCCAGCTAAAGACTAGCAGGGGGGCATTCTTTCTGCCCCTTTTGATGCCTATGTCAGAAGATTTCTCTATCTCCTTTATACTTTAATAAAACTTTGTTACACAAAAGCTCTGAGCGATCAAGCCTTGTCTCTGGCCCCGGATTGAATTATTCTCCTCCAGGGGCCAAGAATCCTGGCATCGTAATTCAACAACAACCTTTCAATATCTAACCTAGGAGTCTAAGAAAATGAAGATCACGTCATCTGGTCCCATTAATTCATGGCAAATAGACGGAGAAACAGTGGAAACAGCGACAGCCTTTATTTTTTGGGGCGCCAACATCACCTCAGATTGTGACCACAGCCATGAAATGAAAAGACTCTTACTCCTTGGGAGAAATGTTATGACCAACCTAGATAGCATATTAAAAAGCATAGACATTACTTTCCCTCAAAGGTCCATGTGGTCAAAGCTATGGTTCTTCCAGTAGTCATGTACTGATGTGAGAGTTGGACTATAAAGAAAGCTGAGCACCAAAGAACTGATGCTTTGTAACTGTGATGTTGAAGAAGACTCTTGAGAGTCCCTTGGACTGCAAGGAGATCCAACCTGTCCCTCCTAAAGGAAATCAGTGCTGAATGTTCATTGGAAGGATTGATGCTGAAGCTGAAACTCCAATACTTTGGCCACCTGATTAGAAGAATTGCCTCATTTGAAAAGACCCTGATGCTGAGAAAGATTGAAAGAGGCAGGAGAAAGGGACAGCAGAGGATGAGATGGTTGGATGGCATCACTGACTCGATGGACATGAGTCTGAGTGAACTCAGGGAGTTGGTATGGACATGGAGGCCTGGCGAGCTGCCATTCATGGGGTCACAAAGATTCAGGCACAACTGAGAGACTGAACTGAACTGAACGAATTCAGGACTTTCGATCACTAGAGCACTCCTGGCCCAATAGAACATTAATAGGTGAGTGCCCTCACAAAAGACTCCATCTAAACACTTAGACTAAGCCACACCCCAAAGCCAGCAAGCTGTAGTGCCAAACACCCCTCCCTTATCCTTCAGCCAGATAGGGGTGCAGCCTTGCACATTGGCAGACAGGCTGCTCAAAGCCATACTGAACCCATACATTCCAAACCACACTAGTGGACACAGCCACTGCCTTTCTGAAAGACACAATCTAGCTCCATCTACCAGAACACACACACAAATATCCCCAACCAGGAAACCATCACAAGCATTGGTTCAATCCCACTCAGGAGAGGTAGACTCCATAGTTAAGAGGAACTACAGCCTTTCAACCAAGAAAGGGACCATAAACACAGTAAACAAACAAACAAATGACAGAGAAACATCCAGCAGATGAAGGAACATGCCTAAAACCCAAGGGACTGAACAACAGAAATTAACAAATGAAACCTAAGTAACGTAAAACTCCAGGTATA
Source organism: Nanger dama (assembly GCA_917880005.1). Taxonomy (NCBI): domain Eukaryota; kingdom Metazoa; phylum Chordata; class Mammalia; order Artiodactyla; family Bovidae; genus Nanger; species Nanger dama. Next base: position 56,748 of record CAKJTW010000282.1, on the reverse strand, counting down.
TGCCTCCTCCCTGTCTGATCATAAACAAGCTCTCCCACCCACCAGTCAAGCGCAGTTTAACTCTTGTCACTTAGGAACACATAGATTGGCCTGCCCCAAATCCATCCATGAGAGGTCAGCAGACAGACCACCCCAGCTCCATCCATGCTTGGTCAGCACACAGACAACACAGATCTATTAATGCCAGGTCAGTGCACAGATTACCCCATCTCCATCCATGCCAGGTCAGTATACAGACCACACCAGCCCCATCCATGCCAGGTAAGCACACAGACAATCCCAGATCCATCCATGCCAGGTCAGTGCAGAGACACCCCAGATCCATCCCTGCTAGGTCAGCACACAGACCACCTCAGCCCATTCATGGCAGGTCAGCACGTAGACCACCTCACCTCCAACCATGCCAGGTCAGCAGACAGACCACCCCAGCCCCATCCATACCGGGTAAGCACACAGACCACTCCAGATCCATCCACGCCTGGTCAGTACATGGACTACCGTAGGTCCATCAATGCCAGGTCAGTGCACAGACCATCTCATCTCCATCCATGACAGGTCAATACACAGACCTCCTCACCTCCATCCATGCCAGGTCAGCATTCAGACCACCCCAAATACATCCATGCCAGGTCATCACAGAGACCACCCAAGCTCCATCCATTCCAGGTCAGTACACACACCACCCCTCCTCCAGATTTCCCAACCTGGAGATTTGGCAAACGGACTGAGAATCCCAAGGGAGTTAGACTTTGGAGCCCATTGGGATTTGATTATAGAACTTCCACAGGATTAGGGAAACAGACTCATGGAGGGCACAAACAAAATCTTTTGCACCCCTGGACCCAGAAGAAAGCAGCAGTGACCCCCAAGAGACTGACCCAGACTTGCCCATAAATGCCCAGAAGACTCCAGTGGAGGCGCCAGTCAGTCGTGGCCTCCTGCAGTGTCACGGGCACTGGGACCTTTTGAAGGAGGTTGCTATTGTCTTCATTACCTTCACCATAGTTTGATCTCAGGTAAAACAACAGGGAGGGCCAACGGTCCCGCCCATCAACAGAAAGCCATGTTGACAGGCATTTAATATTCATAAGGTCCAAGTGTTTCTAAGTAAACAACAGTGGATCTCCTGGAGTCTCCTAGGCATGGTCATCAAAAGAGTATTCGTAACTGAATAGACTGTCACAAAGCCAATTTTAACAGGTACCTTTAACTCACACTTAAATAATATCACAGGAAAAGATGTCAAAATTGCTAAATGTTAGGGAAGGGTGTTTGGCATCACCTCACACCAATCAGAATGGTGATTGACAAGCACTCTACAAAGGTTAAATCTGCCCAGTGCCATGAAGAACAGGGAAACATCCACCTCCATGGCTCAAAGGAAAATAGGAGAAAGCCACTTTGGAGGAGAGCGTGGAGATGCATCAATAATGAAAACGAGAATGAAATTAAAATATACCTCAAACCATACACAAATATAAACTTTAAAGAAGATAAAGATCTAAATGTCAGACGGATACTATGCGATTTTGAGGACAATATAAGGGCGACGTGCTGCAACATCAATTCTACCAAGTGTGCCCTGAATATTGAAAAATGAACCAAAACTAAGAAAACAGGACTAAATTAACCTTTAAAGTGTTTGCACAGCAAATGAACCCTAAATGAAAGAGAAAGACAGTCCTCAGAATGGGGAAAAAATATTTGCAAACAAAGACGTCCATAACGAATAAAGACAATGGTACATACACGATGAACTGTCAATCAGCCGTAACAAGCAGGAAAGAATGCCATTGAGGCCCCAGGAAATAAATTAGAGATGATCATAGCAAGTGAGGTGAGGGAGATTGAGAGGGATATTAGCATAAGATATCACTTGTTACTGGAATCTAAAAATGGATACAGATGAACTTCTTTACCAAAGGGAAAGATTCTCACAGACTCAGAACATATTCAATGGTTCCCAGAAAGAAAAACAAAACAAAACAAAACTGTGGAACAAGGAGTAATGAACTGATTCAATCTAACATAGGGAGGCTAATATCATTTAAAAAAACCCACCACAATCCACCAGGAACCACTGTTAAACAGGAATCTTATTCAACACTATAACATCCTATATTGGAAAAGAACCTGGAAGAGAAGATATACACATCTACGTACAAGTGAATCTAATTGCTGTCAATCCAAGTAAAAATAAAAAACACCCACAACCCTGTCATTCAACTACATACACCAATTCAAATTAGGGAATAAAAGCACAAAAAAGAATGAGAAAGGCTGACTCTACTATCGTCAGGCCATGGTGACCTGGAGGTTGTCACATCCCTGGAGCCTGAGCTGGTTTTGGTCTCAAGCCTGGAGGGTCTCAGTGTAGACAGAGCTGGGAACATGGGGCAGGAAATGTGATTCCAAAATGGATCTGGGATGCCTCTTTCCCCTCTGCATGAGCATCAGATCTCCAGATGCAGGTAGAAGTTCCTGCAGAGAAACCAAGTCTACATCACCGGAGAATAGGTGGAGCCTCCAGGCTAGAAAAGGTTTGCAAGGCCCCCTGGCCACTCTATATCCCCTAGGCTGGAGTTCCTACCTCCAGCCTCCGTCCTTAGGGTCACCCCACATACAGCTGACAGCACCCTCTGCAGAGTGGTGTCCATAAATTAGGATGTGTCCTGAGGACACTGGGTAAGGGAGAAGGAGAAATGAGACTCAAGCCTTGGTACATTCCACTCTAGATGACAATCAATGAATAGAGATTTCCATGAACCTCAACGACTCAGGACCAGAGTAGGGCAGGAAGCAATGTTGTTTCCTTAGAACCATCTTCCATCTTCCAGAAAAACAACTTTCACCTTAATGCTGCTTGGCTCTTCATATTCACAAGGCATGTGGGACTGTAAATTACCCCCCCTTCCAGTCATGTCCTGGCATAGATTGTCAGACAGGAATTCAAAACAGGGCCAACTCTCAAGAAAACAATGTTATGAGGTAAACTGTAGTCACTCTGTACAGTATCAGAAAACACATGAAAAGTTCGTCCAGTTCACTATGTATTCAGTTCAGTTGCACAGTTGTGTTCTATTCTTTGCAATCCCATGGACTACAGCACGCCACTATGTATTAAATCCATGCAAATAAAAACTTCCATGAAAAATCCCCTCCCACAGTTCAGAGTGGCCATTGTCTAAAAATCTACAGAGAATAGGGGCCTCAGAGAATAGAGGCAAAAGAGGATTCTCCTACACTCTCAGTGGGGATGTAAATGGGTGTGGGAACTATCAAAACCAGCAAGGAGGTTCTCTTTCATTGAAACACTCAGAAACTTCATGGCCTGACAATCCCATGTCTGGGCTCAGACCCAGAGAAAATCAGGAATTCAGTGACCCGTGCACCTTGTTTTCCGGGCAGTTTTTGGCAATGGCCAAGAACTAGAATTGTTGCTGGCCAAAATCTTGGCTTTCTCTGCCCAGTGAAGCAAAATAAAAAAAATACAGAGACAGAGTTTGAAGGAGATAAGTAGGTGGCTTTTATTTTCAAGCCAGCAGAGAGGGGAACACAGTAGGGTCATGCCTCAAGAACTGAGTACCCTCCAACCCCATGCCTATGAGGAGTTTAGGGGATTATATAAGGGAAGGGCTCACAGTCATGTGTCAGTGACCTCTTCCTCGTGCATTTTTTCAAAGAGAGTCTTAGACTGAAGTCAATAACCCAGTAACTGACTCTGGCAGTTGGTTTGGTTCGGCAGCCTTCTTTCTGATATGTAAGTACAAGGGGAAGGGTATTGTAAGGGTAACCTCCAGATAGGTGATGTATTTAGCATAGAGTCCAAGGAAAAATTGTTACTCGTAGCTCTTGCAGAGTTAAGGGTCAGAAAACCAAACATAATCACAGACATTCAGAGTTGTGAGGAGTTAAACTAAAAAAAAACTAGGAATGTTCAGGCGTGCTCACTGTTTTCTTTATCTCCTTGGATCTCAAAAAAGGGAAAGAATAAAATACTCTTTTCTCTCTCTCTCTCTTTTTCCCTTTGCATGTACTCTCAGTCGCTTCCAGTCATGTCCAACACTTTGTGACCCCATGGACTGTAGCCCGCCACGTTACTCTGTCCACGGGATTCTCCAGGCAAGAATACTGGAGTGGGTTGCCATGCCTTTCTCCAGGGGATCTTCTTCACCCAGGGACTGAACCCACATCTCCTGCATTGGCAGGTGGATTCTCTACTGGCTGGGTCACCAGGGAAGCCCTCCTTGCAACAAATTCAACGAAGTTATTCATCAACAGGAAAATGAAGTCAGAGCGGTGCACTTCTGCACTGGAATGCTACCCAGCCCTGAATCACAACGGAATAATGCCAGTGACAACAGCATGGATGCATAGAGTGAATACCATACTAAGTAAAGGAAGGCTGATAGAGAAAGACAAATTACAGAAACTATCACTGTCAGGTACCTTCTTGAAATTAATGCAAATGTAGGCAAATTACACAGTAGAAACAGACTCACAAACTTAGAAAACCAACTTATGATTATTAAAAAAAAAAAGGGATGTGGGATAAAAGAAGAGTTTGCAAGGAACAAATAGGCGCTAACATACATCAAACAGCTAATCAGGAAAAACAGTGTTGAATAGCAAAGGGCAGCCTACTAGAGTCTCTGTACTCCTCTCTCTGTGGAAAATGAAACCCCAAAAGAATTGATAAATGGCTGTGTATCTGTGAATCCAGCTCCTGTACATGTGAAACAAACACAGTATCAGAAATCAAACCTACTTCAAAATAAAACAACAATGAATGCACAGAAAAAGAAATTTACAGCTGGATCCTCTATGACCCCCCAGAGTCATAGAAATAAAAGCAAAAATAAAGAAATGGGACCTGATTAAACTTAAAAGCTTTTATACAAGGAAGAAAATTATTAAGCAAGGTGAAAAGACAGCCTTCAGAATGGGAGAAAATAATAGCAAATGAAGCAACTGACAAATAATTAATCTCAAAAATATACAAGCAGCTCTTACAGCTCAATTCCAGAAAAATAAATGACCCAACCAAAAAATGGCCCAAAGATCTAAACAGACATTGCTCCAAAGAAGACATACAGATGGCAAGTAAACACATGAAAAGATGCTCAACATCACTCATTATCAGAGAAATGCAAATCCAAACCACAATGAGGTACCATCTCACGCCAGTCACGATGGCTGCTATCAAGAAGTTTACAAGCAATAAATGCTGGAGAGGGTGTGGAGAAAGGGGAACTCTCTTACTCTGTTGGTGAGAATGCAAACTAGTGCAGCCCCTATGGAGAACAGGGTGGAGATTCCTTAAAAAACTGGAAATAGAGCTGTCGTAAGAGCCAGCAATTCCACTGCTGGGCAAACACACTGAGGAAACCAGAACAGAAAATGACATGAATACCCCAATGTTCGTTGCAGCACTGCTTACAATCGCCAGGAAATGGAAGCAACCAAGACGTCCATCGCAGATGAATGGATAAGAAAGCCTGGTATATATGCACAATGGAATATTTTTATTTCCAGTATTCTGGGAGGTGGGTCATAGTGGATTCTGCTGTGATGTATGTCGGAGAGTGTTCTGCCTATGTTCTCCTCTAGGAGTTTTATAGTTTTTGGTCTTACATTTAGATCTTTAATTCATTTTGAGTTCACTTTTGTATATGGTGTTAGAAAGTGTTCTAGTTTCATTCTTTTATAAGTGGTTGACCAGTTTTCCCAGCACCACTTTTTAAAAAGATTGCCTTTTCTCCACTGTATAGTCTTGCCTCCTTTGTCAAAGATAAGGTGTCCATAGGTGTGTGGCCTTATCTCTGGGCTTTTCATTTTTTTCCATTGATCCATATTTCTGTCTTTATGCCAGTACCATACGGTCTTGATGACTGTGGCTATGTAGTAGAGCCTGAAGTCAGGCAGGTTGATTCCTTCAATTCCATTCTTCTTTCTCAAGATTGATTTGGCTCTTCGAGGTTTTTTTTTTCCATACAAATTGTGAAGTTATTTGTTCCAGCTCTGTGAAAAATACCATTGACAGCTTGATAGGGATTGCATTGACTCTATCATTGCTTTGGGTTATATATTCATTTTCACTACACTGATTCTTCTGATCCATGAACACGGTATATTTCTCCATCTATTAGTGTCTGATTTCTTTCACCAGTGTTTTATAGTTTTCTATATATAGGTCTTTTGTTTCTTTAGGTAGATATATTTCTAAGTATTTTATTCTTTTCATTGAAATGGTGAATGGAATTGTTTCCTTAGCATCTCTTTCTATTTTCTCATTATTAGTGTATAGGAATGCAAGGGATTTCTGTGTGGTAATTTTATATCCTGCAACTTTACTATAGTCATTGATTAGCTGTAGTAATTTTCTGGTGGAGTCTTTAGGGTTTTCTTTGTAGAGGATCATGCTATCTGCAAACAGTGAGAGTTTTACTTCTTCTTTTCCAATCTGGATTCCTTTTATTTCTTTTTCTGCTCTGATTGCTGTGGCCAAAACTTCCAAGGCTACGTTGAATAGAAGTAGTGAAAGTGGGCACCCTTGCCTTGTTCCTGACTTTAAGGAAATGTTTTCCACTTTTCACCATTGAGGATAATGTTTGATTTTGGTTTGTCACGTATAACTTTTATTATATTGAGGTATGTTCCTTCTGTTCCTGCTTTCTGAAGAGTTTTTATCATAAATGGATGTTGAATTTTGTCAAAGGCTTTCTTTGCATCTACTGAGATAATCATATGGCTTTGTTTTTCAATTTGTTAATGTGGTGTATTATTGATGGATTTGTGGATATTGAAGTATCCTTGCATCCCTGGGATAAAGCCCACTTGGTCATGATGTATGATCTTTTTAATGTGTTGTTGGATTCTGATTACTAGAATTTTGTTAAGGATTTTTGCATCTATGTTCATCAGTGATATTGGCCTGTAGTTTTCTTTTTTCGTGGCATCTTTGTCGCATTTTGGTATTAAGGTGATGGTGGCCTCATAGAATGAGTTTGGAAGTTTCCCTTCCTCTGCAATTTTCTGGAAGAGTTTGAGTAGGATAGGTATTAGCTATTCTCTAAATTTTTGGTTGAATTCAACTGTGAAGCTGTCTGGACCTGGGGTTTTGTTTGCTGTAAGATTTCTGATTACAGTTTCAATTTCCGTGTTTGTGATGGGTTTGTTAAGATTTTCTATTTCTTCCTGGCTCAGTTTTGGAAAGTTATACTTTTCTAAGAATTTGTCCATTTCTTCCAAGTTGTCCATTTTCTTGGCATATAGTTGCTGATAGTAGTCTCTTATGATCCTTTGTATTTCTGTGTTGCCTGTTGTGATCTCTCCATTTTCACTTCTAATTTTGTTGATTTGATTTTCCTCTGTTTGTTTCTTGACAAACCTGGCTAATGGTTTGTCAATTTTATTTATCCTTTCAAAGAACCAGCTTTTCACTTTGCTGATTTTTGCTATGGTCTCTTTTGTTTCTTTTGCATTTATTTCTGCCCTAATTTTTAAGATTTCTTTCCTTCTACTAAGCCTGGGGTTCATTAGTTTCTTCCTTTTCAAGTTGCTTTAGGTGTAGAGTTAGGTTATTTATTTGACTTTTTTCTTGTTTCTTGAGGTATGCCATGTATTGCTATGAACCTTCCCATTAGCACTACTTTTACAGTGTCCCACAGGTTTGGGGTTGTTGTGTTTTCATTTTCATTCATTTCTATTCATATTTTGATATCTTTTTGATTTCTTCTGTGATTTGTTGGTTATTCAACAGCATGTTGTTCAGCTTCCATATGTTGGAATTTCTAATAGTTTTTCTCCTGTAATTGAGATCTAATCTTACTGCATTGTGGTCAGAAAAGATGCTTGGAATGATTTCAATGTTTTTGAATTTACCAAGCCTAGATATATAGCCCAGGATGTGATCTATCCTGGAGAAGGTTCCATGTGCACTTGAGAAAAAGGTGAAATTCATTGTTTCGGGGTGAAATGTCCTATAGATATCAATTAGGTCTAACTGGTCAATTGTATAATTTAAGGTTTGCATTTCTTTGTTAATTTTCTGTTTAGTTGATCTGTCCGTAGGTGTGAGTGGGGTATTAAAGTCTCCCACTATTATTGTGTTATTGTTAATTTCCCCTTTCATACTTGTTAGCATTTGCCTTACATATTGTGGTGCTCCTATGTTGGTTGCATATGTATTGATAATTGTTATATTTTCTTCTTGGATTGATCCTTTGATCATTATGTAATGTCCTTCTCTGTGTTTTTCACAGCCTTTGTTTTAAAGTCTATTTTATCTGATATGAGTATTGCTACTTTTGCTTTCCTTTGGCCTCTATTTACATTGAATATCTTTTTCTAGCCCTTCACTTTCAGTCTGTATGTGTCCCTTGTTTTGAGGTGGCTCTCTTTTAGACTATATACGGGTCTTATTTTTGTATCCACTCAGCCAGTCTTTGTCTTTTGGTTGGGGCATTCAACCTATTTACATTTAAGGTAATTATTGGTAAGTATGATCTTGTTACCATTTACTTTATTGTTTTGGGTTTGAGTTTATACACCCTTTCTGTGTTTCCTGTCTAGAGAAGACCCTTCAGCATTTGTTGGAGAGCTGGTTTGGTGGTGCTAAATTCTCTCATCTTTTGCTTGTCTGTAAAGCTTTTGATTTTTCCTTCATATTTGAATATGAACATTGCTGTGTACAGTAATCTGGGTTGTAGGTTATTTTCTTTCTTCACTTTAAGGATGTCTTGCCATTCCCTCCTGGCCTGAAGAGTTTCTATTGAAGGATCAGCTGTTATCCTTATGGGAATCCCCTTGTGTGTTATTTGTTGTTTTTCCCTTGCTGCTTTTAGTATTTGTTCTTTGTGTTTGATCTTTATTAATTTGAGTAATATGTGTCTTGGGGTGTTGTGCCTTGGGTTTATCCTGTTTGGGACTCTCTAGGTTTCTTGGACTTGGGTGATTGTTTACTTCCCCATTTAGGGAAGTTTTCAACTATTATCTCCTCAAGTATTCTCTCATGTTCTTTCTTTTTGCCTTCTTCTTCTGGGATTCCTATGATTTAAATGTTGGGGCATTTGACATTGTCCGAGAAGTCTCTGAGGTTGTCATCATTTCTTTTGGTTCGTTTTTCTTTTTCTTCCCTGTTTCATTTCTTTCTACCATTTTATTTTCTACCTCACTTATCTTCTGCCTCCATTATTCTATTGTTGGTTCACTCCAGAGTATTTCTGATCTCATTTATTGCACTATTTATTATATATTGACTCTTTTTTATTTCTTCAAGGTCCTTGCTAAAACTTTCTTGCATCTTCTCAGTCCTTGTCTCCAAGCTATTTATCTGTAACTCCAATTTGTTTTCAGATTTTGGATCATTTTCACGATCATTATTATCACTATTTATTTGGAATTCTTTATCTGTTAGATTCCCTATCTCTTCCTCTTTGGTTTGGATTGGTGGGCATTTATCCTGTTCCTTTACTTGCTGGGTATTCCTCTGCCTCTTTATTTTGTTTATATTGCTGTGTTTGTAGTGGTCTTTCTGTATTCTGGCAGTTTCTGGAGTTCTCTTTATCTTGGAGTTTCCTCACTGTGGGTGGGGTTGTATCAGTGGCTTGTCAAGGATTCCTGGTTAGAGAAGCTTGTGTCGGTGTTCTGGTGGGTGGAGCTGGATTTCTTCTCTCTGGAGTGCAATGAAGTGTCCAGTAATGAATTATGAAATGTCAGTGGGTATGGTTTGACTTTGGGCAGCCTGTATATTGAAGCTAAGGGCTATGTTCCTGTGTTGCTAGAGAATTTGTGTGGTGTGTCTTGCTCTGGAACTTGTTGGCCCTTGGGTGGTGCTTGGTTTCAGTGTAGGTATGGAGGCATTTGATGAGCTCCTATCAATTAATGTTCCCTGGAGTCAGGAGTTCTCTGATGTCCTCAGGATTTGTACTTAAGGCTCCTGCCTCTGGTTTTGAGTCTTATTTTTACAGTAGCCTCAAGACTTCTCCATCTATACAGCACCATAGATATAATATTTTGATTAAAGATGAAGAGTTTCTCCACAGTGAGGGACACCCAGAGAGGTTTCCAGAGTTACATGGAGAAGAGAAGAGGGAGGAGGGAGTTAGAGTTTACCCTTATGAGATGAGGTGGAATGAAAAGAGGAGAAAGCAAGCTATCCAGTAATCACTTCCTTCTGTGCATTCCACAGTCTGGACCCCTCAGAGATGTTCATGGAGGTATACAGAGAAAAGAAGAGGGAGGAAGGAGACAGAGGTGGCCAGGAGGATAAAGGGGAGAATCAAAAGAAGAGAGACAGATCCAGCCAATAATCAGTTCCCTGAGTATTCTCACCGTCTGGAACACACAAAGAGATTCACAAAATTGGGTAGAGAAGAGAAAGAGGAGGGTGGGGATAGAAGCGACCTGGTGGAGGAAAAGGAGAGTCCAAAAGGGGAAGAAAGCAGTCAAGCCAGTCATCTCGCTCCCAAGTAAAAATGGATACTGAAGATTGGGTTCTTAAAAGTACAAAATTGATAATAAACTCCAAAAAGCAAAGATTAAAAATCTGGAGTAGAGGTTGGCTTTGCAAAAATACAATATTAATGAAAAAAAGTCACAAAAATATATATATATAAATGAAAAAGTCACAAAAATTATATATATATAATTTATATATATAATATATATAATACATATATTATATATATTATATATATAAATTATATAATATATATTATATATATTATATATATAATTTATATATATAATTATATATATATAATTTTGTGACTTTATATATATATATATAAGTTCACTTAAAAAATATGGTCTTATTTATATATATATATATAAGTTCACTTAATATGGTCTTATTTATATATATATAATAAGTTCACTTAATATGGTCTTATTTATATATATATAAGTTCACTTAAAAATATGGTCTTTTTTTTGCAAAGTAATAGTAGGTAATAAAAGTGAAAATTTAAGCAACAACAGAATGGGAAAGACTAGAGATATCTTCAAGAAAATTAGAAATACCAAGGGAATATTTCACACAAAGATGGGTTTAATAAAGGACAGAAATGGTATGGACCTAATAGAAGTAGAAGATATTAAGAAGAGGTGGCAAGAATACATGGAACAACTGTACAAAAAGATCTTCATGACCCAGATAATCATGATGATTTGATCACTAATCTAGAGCCAGACATTTTGGAATGTGCAGTCAAGTGGGCCTTAGAAAGCATCACTATGAACAAACCTAGTGGAGGTGATGGAATTTCAGTGGAGCTGTTTCGGATCCTGAAAGATGATTTTGTGAAAGTACTGCACTCAGTATGCCAGGAAATTTGGAAAACTTAGCAGTGGCCACAGGACTGGAAAAGGTCAGCTTTCATCCCAATTCCAAAGAAAGGCAATGCCAAAGAATGCTCAAACTACCGCACAATTGCACTCATCTCACATGCTAATAAAGTAATGCTCAAAATTCTCCAAGCCAGGCTTCAGCAATACGTGAACCATGAACTCCTGATGTTCAAACTGGTTTTAGAAAAGGCAGAGGAACCAGAGATCAAATTGCCAACATCCGCCGGATCATCGAAAAAGCAAGAGTGTTCCAGAAAAATATCTACTGCTTTATTGACTATGCCAAAGCCTTTGACTCTGCGGATCACAATAAACTTTGGAAAATTCTGAAAGAGATGGGAATACCAGACCACCTGTCCTGCCTCCTGAGAAATCTGTATGCAGGTCAGGAAGCAACAGTTAAAATGACATGGAACAGGAGGATGAAAAAAGATGGCGGAGGAATAGGATGGGGAGAACACTTTCTCCCTCACTACTTCATCAAAAGAACATTTCAAAGCTGAGTAAATTCCACAAAACAACTTCTGACTGCTGGAAGAGGACATCAGGCATCCAGCAAAGCAGATCATCAGCTTCAAAACCAGGTAGGAATTAATATATACGACGAAGACAGAGACAAAGGAGGTAGGGAGGAAGCCCCATCCCGGGAAGGGAATCCCATCCCGGGAAGGGAATCCTGTCCCAGGAAGAGACTCTTAAAAGAGAGGTTCCCTAAAATAGGGAGCATTCTCACAGCTGTGTATGGGGCGAGCCCTGGAAGCACAGAGGGCAACATAACAGGAAGGAAGAATATATAAATAAATAAATAATTAAAACCAACAGATTACGAATTCAACAGTATAACCCCCAGCGGATAAGCAGCGCAAAAGCCTGCGTCCGACAGCAGTGGGGGTTGGGCAGGGAGGAGCGCGCCTGCGACAGAGCTTTCTAAGAATTGGGCCATGGGAGACGTAGGCTACAGGGCTTATCTCGAGAATCGGGCGTAACCGGGCCAGAATCGGGTCCGCGCGTGGCTAGAAAGAACTATCTTGGTCTAGCAAAGCAGACTGTGGGATAGCCAACACGCGGAATGCTCGAACATAAGGATGGATCGGCAATAGCCGGCTGCAGACCATCCCCTCCGGCGACAGGCAGCCAGAGCCTTAAGTGCCGGAAGGGGGGCAATCGCAGCTCAAGAGTGACATTACCTACCAAACTGCAAACTGATTTCTTTGCTATTGAAACTGCTGGGGGGGCTCTGAACAGTCATCATCTGCCTGAGAAAGAGCCCCGGCGGAGCTCCCTGAAAATTGAGCGACCCGGAAGCCCAGAAGTCGCAATAGCACGTGCCAAACTCCCAAGCCACTCAGACCTGGGAAGGGAACAAAGCCCCTGTTCAACCAAATTCAAGTCTCGGAGGGCTTCCTGACCTCCAGTCCTGAGCGCCAAAGACCAGGGAAGTGCATGAAGCATAGGGCAGGCCCCACGAGGTTATCCCAAGGAGCAAGAAGGGGCAAGCCCAGTGCAGAGGCCACCAGCACCCTCCCTGTGTCAAGATGGAAATCAGACACGGAAGAGACCAGCAAACAGAGGAAGTCAAACAGAGGGAACTGCCTTGGTAGCGACCCCACACAGTCTACAATGACAGAGAAAGCGCCAGATATACCGTTACTACTTTTATGATCAATTTTGGGGGGGTGGGGGATGATATGGAAGTGTGATTTTATTTTTAAGAATTTTTTTCTTTCTTTAAAAAAATTTTTTTTTCTTTTAAATTTGTTTTCTCTTTTCTTTTCGTTTTTTTCTAAACTTGCTTAAACTTTTAAGTCTTCTATATTTCTATTTATTATCTTTATAATCTATTTTTACTTTACAAAAAAAACCCCTATCTTTAAGGCAAATGCTGTATATAGTCCTATTGGTGGTGCAAGTTGTCTTTTAATAATTCTGGAATCTTTTATTTTATTCTACCTTTATTATTATTTTCTTTTTCTCAATTTTTTAAAATTTTTCTCTCCTTTTCTTATCTTTAATATTTTATCTTTGAAAATCTAATCTCTACTCCAGAGTTTTAATCTCAACATTTTGGTATTTGTTGCCAATTTTGTACTTTTAAAAACCTAATCTTCAGTACCCAATTTTACATGAGTGTGAGACTACTGGCTTGACCACTCTCTCCCCCTTGGGAATCTCTCTTTTCTCCACCAGGTGGCTTTTGTCTCATCCCTCCCCCTCCTCTTCTCTACCCAACTCTATGAATCTCTGTGTGCTCCCGAAGGTGGAGAATTCTCAGGGAACTGGTCACTGGCCAGATCTGTATCCCTCCTTTGCATCTCCCTCTTTCATCCTCCTGACCACCTCTATCTACTTCCTCCCTCTCCTCTTCCATGTATAACTCTGTGACCACCTCTGAGAGGTCCAGACTTTGGAGCGCACACAAGAAAGTGGTTACGGGCTAGTTTACTTTTTCCTCTTTTGATTCCACCTCATCCCATTCCACTCACCTCTAACTACCCCCTCCCTCTTCTCTCCTCCAAGTAATTCAGCGATCCTCTAGGGAGGACCCTCAAAGTGGAGAATCCTATCATTGTTAACCCAAATGTTTTAACAGTAGTGCTGAATAGATGGAGAAATCATGAGGCTATTGTAAAAATAAATCTGAAAACCAGAATCAGGAGGCATAAGTCCAAATCCTGAGATCATCAAAGAATTCCTGAATACAGGGAACATTATCCAATAACAGCTCATCAAACGCCTTCATACCTATACTGAAACTGAGCACCACCCAAGGGCCAACAAGCTCCAGAGCAAGACATACCACACAAATTCTCCAGCAACACAAGAACAAGCCCCTGAGCTTCAATACACAGGCAGCTCAAAATACTCCAAAATCATTGACGTCCCATAACCCATTACTTGACACTTCACAGCACTCCAGAGAGAGGAAATCCAACTCCACCCACCAGAGCCTCAACACAAGCCTCTCTAATCAAGAAACGTTGACAAGCCACTGATATAACTCCAAACACAGAGAGGAAGCTCTATAATAAAGAGAATTCCACAAATTTCCAGAATATAGAAAAGCCACCCCAAACGCAGAAATATAACCAGGATGAAGAGACAGAGGAATACCCAGTAGGTAAAGGAACAGGAGACATGCCCACCAAACCAAACAAAAGAGGAAGAGATAGGGAATCTACCTGAGAAAGAATTCCGAATACTGATAGTGAAAATGATCCAAAATCTTGAAATCAAAATGGAATCACAGATAAATAGCCTGGGGTCAAGGATTGAGAAGATGCAAGAAAGGTTTAACAAGGACCTAGAAGAAATAAAAAGAGTCAACATATAATGAATAATGCAATAAATGAGATCAGAAACACTCTGGAGGCTACAAATAGTAGAATATCGGAGGCAGAAGATAGGATTAGTGAAATAGAAGATAAAATGGTAGAAATAAATGAATCAGTGAGGGAAAAAGAAAGACGAATTAAAAGAAATGAGGACAACCTCAGAGACCTCCAAGACAATATGAAACGCTTCAACATTCGAATTATAGGAGTCCCAGAAGAAGAAGACAAAAAGAAAGACCATGAGAAAATACTTGGGGAGATAATAGTTGAAAACTTCCTAAAATAGGGAAAGAAATAATCACCCAAGTCCAAGAAACCCAGAGAGTGCCAAACAGGATAAACCCAAGGCGGAACACCCCAAGACATATACTAATCAAACTAACAAAGACCAAACACAAAGAACAAATATTAAAAGCAGCAAGGGAAAAACAACAAATAACACACAAGGGGATCCCCATAAGAATAACTGCAGATCTTTCAATAGAAACTCTTCAGGCTGGGAGGGAATGGCAAGACATACTTAAAGTGATGAAAGATAATAACTTCAAACAAGACTACTGAACCCAGCAAGAATCTCATTCAAATATGAAGGAGAAATCAAAAGCTTTACAGACAAGCAAAAGCTGAGAGAATTCAGCACCACCAAACCAGCTCTCCAACAAATACTAAAGGATAGACTTTAGACAGGAAACACAAAAAGGGACGTATAAACCTGAACCCAAAACATTAAAGTAAATGGCAACAGGTGCATACTTATCAATAATTACCTTAAATGTAAATGGGTTGAATGCCCCAACCAAAAGGCAAAGACTGGCTGAATGGATACAAAAACAAGATCCCTATATATGCTGCTTACAAGAGACCCACTTCAAAACAACGGACACATACAGACTGAAAGTGAAGGGCTGGAAAAAGATATTCCATGCAAATAAAGACCAAAAGAAAGCAGGAGTAGCAATACTCATATCTGATAAAATAGACTTTAAAACAAAGGCTGTGAAAAGGGACAAAGAAGGCCACTACATAATGATTAAAGGATCAATCCAAGAAGAAGATATAACAATTATAAATATATATTCACCCAACATAGGAGCACCACAATATGTAAGACAATTGCTAACAAGCATGAAAGGGGAAATTACATGGTGTTTCTTTTTGTCTTCTTCTTCTGGAATTCCTATGATTCAAATATTGGGGCATTTGACATTGTCCCAGAGGTCTCTGAGATTGTCCTCATTTCTTTTAATTTGTTTTTCTTTTTTCTCCCTGTTTCATTTCTTTCTAATGTTATATCTTCTACCTCACTTATCTTATCTTCTGCCTCCATTATTCTACTGTTGGTTCTCTCCAGAGTGTTTTTGATCTCATTTATTGCAATATTCATTATATATTGACTCCTTTTAATTTCTTCTACATCCTTGTTAAACCTTTCTTGCATCTTCCCAGTCCTTGTCTCCAGGCTATTTATCTGTAACTCCAATTTGTTTTCAAGATTTTGATCATTTTTACTATCATTATTTGGAATTCTTTATCTGTTAGATTCCCTATCTCTTCCTCTTTTGTTTGGTTTGGTGGGAATTTATCTTGTTCCTTTACCTGCTGTGTATTCCTCTGCCTCTTCATCTTGTTTATATTGCTGTGTTTGGGGTGGCCTTTCTGTATTCTGACATTTTTTGGAGTTCTCTTTATCATGGAATTTCCTCACTGAGGGTTGGGTTGTATGGGTGGCTTGTCAAGGTTTCCTGGTTAGGGAAGCTTGTGTCCGTGTTCTGGTGGGTGGAGCTGGATTTCTTCTCTCTGGAGTGCAATGAAGCGTCCAGTAATGAGTTATGAAATATCAGTGGGTTTGGATTTGACTTTGGGCAACCTATATATTGAAGCTCAGGACTATGTTCTTGTGTTGCTGGAGAATTTGCGTGGTTTGTCTTGCTCTGGAACTTGTTGGGCCTTGGGTGGTGCTTGGTTTCAGTGTAGATATGGAGGCATTTGATGAGCTCCTGTCAATTAATGTTCCCTGGAGTCAGGAGTTCTCTGATGTTCTTAGGATTTGTACTTAAGGCTCATGCCTCTGGCTTTGAGTCTTATTTTTACAGTAGCCTCAAGACTTCTCCATCTATAGAGCACCATTCATAGAACATCTAGGTTAATGATGAAAAGTTTCTCCACCTTGAGGAACACCCAGAGAGGTTCCCAGAGTTACATGGAGAAGAGAAGAGAGAGGAGGGAGTTAGAGGTGACCCGAATGAGATGAGGTGGAATGAAAAGAGGAGAGAGCAAGCTAACCAGTAATCACTTCCTTATGTGTGCTCCACAGTCTGGACTGCTCAGAGATGTTCACGGAGTTATACAGAGAAGAGAAGAGGGAGAAAGGTGACAGAGGTGTCTAGGAGGATAAAGGAGGGAATCAAAGAAGAGAGACAGATCCAGCCAGTAATCATTTCCCTGAGTGTTCTCACCGTCTGGAACACACAAAGAGATCCACAGAGTGGGGGAGAGAAGAGAAGGAGGAAGGAGGAGATAGAGGCGACCTGGTGGAGGAAAAGGAGAGTCCAAATGGGGAGATAGCAGTCAAGCCAGTAATCTCTGTCAAAAGTAAAACTGGGTACTGAAGATTGGGTTCTTAAAGGTACAAAATTGATAACAAATACCAGAAAGCAAAGATTAAAAATCTACAGTAGAAATCGTATTTTCAAAAATACAATATTAAAGGAAAACACCATAAAGTTATATATATATATATATATATATATATATATATATATATAAAAGTTTCCTTTAAAAAATAAGGTCTTTTTTTTGCAAAGTAATAGTAGTTATAAAAGTGCAAATGAAAGGATTAATAGAGAATTTAAATTCATAAAAATTAAAAACATTATAGAATGATAATAGTAAAAATATATCTAAGACTTTCTCTGGTGTTGTTGTGGACAGTATGGGGTCAGTTCATTTTCAGACAGTTCTTTGATCTGGCTTATACTTCTCAAGATCTATAGGCCCCTTCCTATATTCAGTTCAGTATCTCAGGCGTGTCTGACTCTTTGCGACCCCATGAATCACAGTACACCAGGCCTCCTTGTAAATCACCAACTACTGAAGTTCACTCAAAGTCATGTCCATCAAGTCAGTGATGCCATCAGGCCATCTCATCCTCTGTCGTCCCTTTCTCCTCCTGCCCCCAATCCTCCCCACATCAGAGTCTTTTCCAGTGAGTCAACTCTTCTCATGAAGTAGCCAAAATACTGGAGTTTTAGCTTTAGCATCAGTCCTTCCAATGAAAACCCAAGACTTATTTCCTTTAGAATGGACTGGTTGGATCTCCTTGCAGTCTAAGTGTTGGGGTCCTTTAATAGACCAGAACCTGGTGGTCCAGAGGTGATGATAAGAATGTGAAGACAGAAAGAGGCTGATACTCTTGGTTTACACAGAAAACCAATGAAGTCCTTGACACAGGACTTGCCTCTCTCACAAATGCACTGGGTGACCTCTGTAGGGAGTGAAGGCACGGATTACCTTCTCAAGAGAGTCTTAGAAGCCCGGACAGGAAACTGAGCAAGACGGTCTCTGTGCTCCAGGGAATCAGCTGAAAAGAGAGAGAAAAAAGACACGGGACCCAAGTCTGATGGAGCAAAGGTGCCTTAATGATTTTTCTGTGAGTATATATAAGCTGTAGTACAAGAAGTTTCTTTCATCAATGATAAAAATCAGAAAACCAAATGTACAGTAAGCGTGACCAAGGGAACAAGGGATGATTATGGTCACAAGATCAGGAGACAATCTACATCTTAAAAAAGGAGATTGAGACTAAGCAGTTTTGTCATAAAGTGAGTTTACTGAAGGAGATTCAAGACTGTCTCACACAATGACCCCAGTTCCTGGGAGTGGCTTGCTGTTCTGCATACAAAGAAACAAAGGACTTGTGAGAAACAGCATGTAGGAATCCTCCTGCGAAACATTCCCTGAAATCCAATGGACTCTCAAGAGTCTTCTCCAACACCACAGTTCAAAAGCATCGATTGATCGGCACTCAGCTTTCTTCCCAGTCCAACTCTCACATCCATACATGACCACTGGAAAAACCATAACCTTGACTAGACGGACTTTGTTGGCAAAGTAATGTCTCTGCTTTTTATGCTGTCTTGGTTGATCATAACTTTAATTCCAAGGAGTAAGTGTCTTTTAATTCCATGACTGCAATCACCATCTGCTGTGATTTTGGAGACCAAAAAAAAAACAAAGTCTGACACTGTTTCCACTGTTTCCCCATCTATTTCCCATGAAGTGATAGGACCGGATGCCATGATCTTCTTTTTCTGAATGTTGAGCTTTAAGCCAACATAAATATAACCCTGTATGCAAGACAGCAAAAGAGACAGAGATGTATAGAACGGATTTTTGAACTCTGTGGGAGAGGGAGAGGGTGGGATGAGTTGGGAGAATGACATTGAAACATTTATACTATCATGTAAGAAAAGAATCGCCAGCCTATGTTTCATACAGGATACAGGATGCTTGAGGCCAGTGCATGGGGAAGATCCACAGAGATGATATTGGGTGGGAGGTTAAAGGGGGGTTCAGGATTAGGAACTCATGTACACCCGTGGTGGATTCATGTCAATGTATGGCAAAAGCAATACAGTATTGTAAATCAAAATAAAGTAAAAATGAAAAATAAAAAAATAAAAATAAATAAAACCAGCTTGAACATCTGAAAGTTCACTGTTCACGTATTGCTGAAGCCTGGCTTGGAGAATGTTGAGCATTACTTTACTAGAGTGTGATAAGAGTGCAATTGCACAGTAGTTTGAGCATTCTTTGGCATTGCCTTTCTCTGGGATTGGAATGAAAACTGACCTTTTCCAGTCCTGTGGCCACTGCTGAGTTGTTCAAATTTGCTGGCATATTGAGTGCAGCACTTCCACAGCATCATCTTTCAGGATTTGAAACAGCTCAACTGGAATTTCATCACCTCCACTAGCTTTGTTCATAGTGATGCTTTCTAAGGCCCTTTTGACTTCACATTCCAGGATGTCTGGTTCTAGGTGAGTGATCACACCATCATGATTATCTGGGTCCTGAAGATATTTTTCATACAGTTCTTCTGTATACCTCTACATTCTCTCCACCTCTTAATATCTTCTGCTTCTGTTATAATAGTCTGCCTCTAATATCCCCCTTCTACATTAAAAGTACTCTAGAACATTCACATGTCCCCATTGACCATCTGCCCATGTCTTCCTCTGCCCATTTTTCAATTGCATTGTATCTTTTGTTTTTGTCGTTCTTGAGTTGTATGAGATGCTTGTATATATTTGGAAATGAAGCCCTTGTTGGTCCCATCACTTGTGAATATTTTCTCTTAGCAGGACTGGTTTATTTTATAACAGAAAGTGTGTACTTTTAGCCCCCTTCATCCACTGTAGATGTCTTTGTCCATCCAATTTATTTCACCTAACCTATTTCCCTGAACATCCATCCACATAGTCTCAAATGGAAGTATTTCTTCTTTGTCATGAATGATAGTCCTGTGTGTGTACCTTGTGTGCTGTGTGTGTGTGTGTGTGTGTGTGTGTGTGTGTGTGTGTGTGTGATACAGCTTTCCTGGTGACTCAGCAGTGAAAACAACCTGCCTGCAAGGCAGGAGAGATAAGAGATGTGGGTTCGATCCCTGGTCGGGAAGATCCCCTGGAGGAGGCCATGGTGACCCACTCCACTATTCTCTAGTGGAGCATCCCATGGAGAGAGGAGCCCGGCAGACTACAGTCTATGGGGTCGCAAAAGAATCAGAAACGACTGAGGGACTGAGCACACATTTCAGCCTATCTCCTCTGCATCTTTTTTAATCTCATATTCTTTTCAGGACTGAGACATAGTGGGTCATACAGCAAATGTATGTTTCACTTCTTAGAAACTCCTAAACTGATTCCCAAAAGGGCTATATCATTTTACATCCTCGCCAGCCATGTAAGAAGGCTCCACTTTCTATCCGCTCCAACACTTTGGTACGCTTAGTATTTTTTATTACGGCCATTCTAGTTGCCATTAAAACAAAATGTGACCAACCAGAGGAAGATACTCACAATGTATCAAACACTAAGAGCATATTAAAAAACAATATGTGTAATCAGGGATGTGACAAAAACTGGAAGTCTAGATGCTCAATGAGTAAGAGACATTCTGAACTGGGTTAGAAGGGCTAAGGAGTTTTGAAACCTATCTGTATTGTGAAGAATCAGATACACGTTAATAGGTAAGAGCACATAGTAATCCAAGTGGAGAGCTCAAGGAATTATCAAGAAGCCCATACCCACACTCAGTGAAGAAATACATACATTATCTCCATTTCCTTATCTATCTTTATATTTGCTCATCTCAGAATGCATCCTTCCCAAACATTCTGCCTGATTTTCAAGAGAGAAATCATGCAGTAGGCATCCCTGTGTGATAGCCTTCCGTCACTCACACAGTTTATGAACTTTGTTTCTTTAATAATGTCTGGCTGTTCAACAGAGATAAGCCTGATTTGTTGAAAGAAAAAGACTTCATTGACATGTGAAACAATGGAGGATTAATTCTGGCAGAAAAAATACATTCATACCCAGTGGGCAGTAAAGCGATTCATTCTCCATATGTCTCCACAGCTGTGAAGGTGTATGAGTTTTTAAAAACAGGGAAAAAGATTCCACTCCAAGAAAATGTTTAGAGCAATAGGCACCAACCTTGGTGGCTCCAGGCATGGTTTCATGGGGGTGATGATTCAAATGCATTACATTTACTATGCAGTATTATTTCTATTATTATGACATCAGCTCCACCTCAGATCATCAGACATTAGATCTCTTGAAGAATTTTCCACAGTGTGCACTGATCCTGGTGTGTTGCAGTCCAGGGGATGAAAAATAGTTGGACATGATATAGTGATTGAACTGAACAAGGTCAAAGGCATTGGCCTAATCCATAAAGCAGAAGTAAATATTTTTTCTGGAATTCCCTTGCTTTTTCTTTTCTTTAAAAAATATAAATTTATTTATTTTAATTGTAGGTTAATTACTTTACAATATTCTTTTGCCCTTGCCATACATCAGCATGAATCCGCCACAGGTATACATGTGTTCCCCATCCTGAAACCCATACCCTCCTCCTTCCTCATACCATTGCTTTTTCTATGAACCAATGGATGTTGGCAATTTGATCTCTACTTCTAGCTTTTATAAATCCAGCCTGAACATCTGGAAATTCCAGGTTCACATACTGCTGAAGCCTTACTTGGAGAATTTTGAACATTAGTCTGCTGGCGTGTGAGATGAGTGCAGTTGTGTAGAAGTTTGAACATTCTTTGGCATTGCTCTTTGGGATTGGAACAAAAACTGACCACACGCCAGAAACGTCAGTTTTCAATAGGGTATTACTCAGTCATAAAAAGGAACACATTATAGTCAGTTCCAATGAAGTGAATGAATCTAGAGCCTATTACAAAGTAAAATTAGTCAGAAAGCAAAAGATATATATTGTATACTAATGCATTTATAAAGAATCTAGAAAGATGTTACTGAAGCATTTATTTGCAGGGATGCAAGTGAGAAACAGACATAAAGAACAGAATAATGGACATGGGGAGAGGGGAGGAAGAGGATGAGATGTATGGAGATAGTAATATAGAAACTTACATTACCATATGTAAAACAGAAAGCCAACAGGAATTCACTGTATCTCTCAGGAAACTCAAACAGGGGCTCTGTACCAACCTAAGGAGGTGGGATGGGCAAGCAGATGCGAGGGAGGTTCAAGAGGGAGGACATATATGTATACCTATGACTAAAACAACAAAATTCTGTACAGCCATTACATTAAAAATTTATTCATGTTCTACTTAAGAGCCATTACATTAAAAATTTAAAATTATCAAATTAAAAAAATATTAAAAGGAAATAAATTGAAAAAACAAAATTTGAAATGACTCAAATATCTATCAACTTTGAAAGAAAAAATAAAACATGCAATGCAATATTATTTGGCTAGAAAATGAATGGAGTTCTAATATAAGCTATAACATGCTAGAGCTTTAAAATGATTATGTTAAGTAAAAGAAACAAGGCACAAAAGGCTGTATATTGCATTATTCCATTCATGTAAATGAATATGTCCCAGATTAGGTAATTCTCTAAAGACAGAAAATAGAGTTGTGGATATCAGGGCCCAGATGAGGGGGAAAATGGAAAATGTCTGCCACCTGGACAGTGTTTCCCATTGGAGTGATGAAAATATTCTAGAATGAGGCTACGGTTGTGGTTGTGCATGGTAAATCATGGTACATGAACAACATGTCCATAAATTTAAAGTTTCTTGTATAAACTACTAAACTTAACGTCTATGTCCAGGAAAATCATCCTTCAAGTATAAAGGAGAAGTAGATATTCTCATATGAACAAAACATTGGAGCATTCATTCTCAGCAGATATCTGGTCTGTAAGAAATGTTAAAAGTAGTTATTTACACAAAATAAGATGATATTAAAGAGAAATTATGAGTTAAGCAAGAGAGTCATAAATAATAAAGAAATGTAGGCCAAATAAAATGAAAGTTTTTCTTCTTATTAATTGGTAAAAGATAAACAACAGACTGATTCCAAATAGGAAAAGGAGTATATCAAGGCTGTATATTGTCACCCTGCATATTTAACTTATATGCAGAGTACAGCATGAGAAACGTTGGACTGGAAGAAACACAAGCTGGAATCAAGATTGCCGGGAGAAATATCAATAACCTCAGATATGCAGATGACACCACCCTTATGGCAGAAAGTGAAGAGGAGCTAAAGGGCCTCTTGATGAAAGTGAAAGAGGAGAGTGAAAAAGTTGGCTTAAAGCTCAACATTCAGAACACGAAGATCATGGCATCTGGTCCCATCGCTTCATGGGAAATAGATGGGGAAACAGTGGAAACAGTGTCAGACTTTATTTTTTGGGCTCCAAAATCACTGCAGATGGTGACTGCAGCCATGAAATTAAAAGATGCTTACTACTTGGAAGAAAAGTTACGACCAACCTAGACAGTACATTCAAAAGCAGAGACATTACTTTGCCGACTAAGGTCCATCTAGTCAAGGCTATGGTTTTTCCTGTGGTCATATATGGATGTGAGTGTTGGACTGTGAAGAAGGCTGAGCACCGAAGAATTAATGCTTTTGAACTGTGGTGTTGGAGAAGACTCTTGAGAGTCCCGTGGACTGCAAGGAGATCCAACCAGTCCATTCTGAAGGAGATCAACCCTGGGATTTCTTTGGAAGGAATGATGCTAAAGCTGAAACTCCAGTACTTTGGCCACCTCATGCTAAAAGTTGACTCATTGGAAAAGACTCTGATGCTGGGAGGGATTGAGGGCAGGAGGAGAAGGGGAAGACCGAGGATGTGATGGTTGGATGTCATCATGGACTTGATGGACATGAGTCTGCATTAACTCCGATAGATGGTAATGAACAGGGAGGCCTGGCGTGCTGCGATTCATGGGGTCACAAAGAGTCAGACATGACTGAGTAACTGAACTCAACTGAAATGCTTGTTTGGGCTTCTCCATCTTTACTTTTCACTGGTTATGAATCTTCATAATTAAAGTCGGTTTCTTGCACATACGATGTATTTTGGCTCAACAGTAACATATCTGCCTTCAATGCAGGAGCCGTAGCAGATGAGAGTTGCATCTCTGGGTCAGGAAGATCCCCTAGAGGACAACTTGGCAACTCACTCCAGTATTCTTGCCTGGAGAATCCCCATAGATAGAGGAGCCTGGTGCGCTTACAGTACATGGCATGACAATGAGTTGTATACGACTGAGCAACTAAGCAACAACAGACACACATTCCAAACACAAACTCTGAAGATGCTACAAATAGTTGAGAAAATCCTGAGCCTAAACAAAGATAAATAAAAAGCCTAGACACTAGAACTGAATTATAAAAAACCTAGACCACAGAGATGAATTATAAAAGGCTTTAGGCAATAAAAGTCTCTCAACAGTAAACAGTGTGTTCAACACAGGAGAGAGGAGTAATTATTAATACTCACTCAATGGAAGAAATTTCTAGTTACATTCATAAATTAAAGGAAACAATGTACAGAAAATAAACATAGTATAAAATCTATTGATCATTTATATCTAATTATGACTGTAAACGTGTAAGGGAATTTTTAAGAAAAATCTTCTGTGAAAGATACAGGTTAAGCTGCCTCAATTAAGGCAATATTCTTTGGTCCATACTTTCAAAATAGCTGACAATTAGGAATACATTTCACTTTGAAACATTTTTCTAATTCAGCAAGATATTTTACATTGCAAGACAAGATTTTGTACTTTTCAAGCTAAAAAACTGTCAGTTCAGTTCAGTCGCTCAGTCGTGTCCGACTCTCTGTGACCCCACGAATTGCAGCACGCCAGACCTCCCTGTTCATTACCATCTCTTGGAGTTCACTGAGACTCATGTCCATCGAGTCCGTGATGGCATCCAGCCATCAAATACTTCGTTTGACATATTTAGACATTTAACCACATTGTGTGTCTTTACCTTAACAATCTTTGTGTTATCACTGTGCATTTAGAATAAACTGTTTGAATGTGGGGTGTGTATTAGTACATTCCCTCAGGGACTACAGGCTGTGAAGGAAGAGTTACCAAGGCCTTTCAAACCATGAAGTATTCTCTTTTAATGGAACAGTGGTAACCATGGCAGCCTGTGTTGGTGCCAGCTGTTTAACAAGGGCTTATCTTAATTAACTCTCTCATAGAAGATAATGAATTTTTAAAGGTAAGTACTTAAACTGTAGACCAATGAAACTGTAGGTATATATGCATACACATATATACACATATGTGTGTATGTGTATATATATATATATATAACTCTGTACCTTGTAAATTATATATAAAATATTAAAACCTGATATTAATGACAAGAAATTTTTAAAATTTAAAGCAACAAAATTGGTTTTGGAGAGGCAAAGTGCTTAATTACTGACATTATTTTAGAATACTGGAGTATGGAGGTGATAATCAAAACAGAACCAGTGTTTACTTGGTTTTATTCTTGTAATAAAACTCTTACCTTTGGAGTGGGGTATCTCTTCATGGCTGCTCCAGTAAAGCACAGCCGCTGCTCCTTACTTTGGATGAGGGGTATCTCCTTACCACCACTGTTCCTGACCTTCAATGTGGGATAGCTCCTCTAGGCCCTCCTGGGCCTGCGCAGCCACCACTCCTCAGGTGGCTCCTCTGCCGCCCCTGGCCTCAGGCTTGGGCTCCACGTGGCTCCTCAGGGTCACTGCCCCTTGCCTTGGGCGTGAGATGGCTCCTCCCAGCTGCCGTCCCTGGCCTCGGGCTCCTGGTGGCTCCCCAAAGTCACGGTCCCTGGCCTCGAGCATGAGGTGGCTTCTTCTGCCCACCCCTGACCTTGGGTGCGGGTTGTCTCCTCCCGGCCGCCCCTGACCTCGGACTCGAGGTGTCTCCTCCCAGCTGCCACTGGCCTCGGATGCGGGGTAGCTCCACCCAGCTGCCACTCCTGACCTTGGACGCGGGGTAGCTCCTCTCGACTGTTCCTGTGTCATTGCAGCCTGGCACTCTAGGCTACTGCCTTAGAGAGCTGGGCCAGCACACTAAGCACAGGCAGCTGCAAAAGCCATGCCGGCACATTAAGCACAGGCAGCTGCGAAAGCCAGTGCCAAGGTAAGAGAAACCCAAGTAAGATGGTAGGTGTTGCAAGAGGGCATCAGAGTGCAGAAATACTTAAACCATACTCACAGAAAACTAGTAAATCTAATCACACTAGGACCACAGCCTTGCTAACTCAATGAAACCAATCAATGCCTGCAGGGCAATCCAAGATGGGCAAGTCATGGTGGAAAGGGCTGACAGAATGTGGTCCACTGGACAAGGGAATGGCAAGCCACTTCAGTATTCTTGCCTTGAGAACCCCATGAACAGAATAAAAAGTCAAAATGATAGGATACCAAATGAGGAACTCCCCAGGTCATTAGGTGCCCAACATGCTACTGGAGATCAGTGGAGAAATAACTCCAGAAAGAATGAAGGGATGGAGCCAAAGCAAAAAAAAAAATATATATATATACAGTTGTGCATGTGACTGGTGACAGAAGCAAGATCCAATGCTGTAAAGAGCAATATTGCATGGGAACCTGGAATGTCAGGTCCATGAATCAAGGCAAATTGGAAGTGGTCAAACAAGAGATGGCAAGGGTGAACATCAACATTCTAGGAATCAGTGAACTAAAATGGACTGGAATGGGTGAATTTAACTCAGATGACCACTATATCTACTACTGCGGGCAGGAATCCCTCAGAAGAAATGGAGTAGCCATCATGGTCAACAAATGAGTCTGAAATGTTCGTCTCCAAGGCAAACCATTCAATCTCACCGTTATCCAAGTCTATGCCCTAAAAAGTAATGCTGAAGAAGCTGAAGTTGAACAGTTTTATGAAGACCTACAAGACCTTTTAAGAACTAACACCCCCAAAAATGTACTTTTCATTATTGGGGACTGGAATGCAAAGTAGGAAGTCAAGAAACACCTGGAGTAACAGGCAAATTTGGCCTTGGAATGAGGAATGAAGCAGGGCAAAGACTAATAGAGTTTTGCCAAGAAAATGCACTGGTCATAGCAAACACCCTCTTCCAACAACACAAGAGAAGACTCTACACATGGACATCACCAGGTGGTCAACACCGAAATCAGATTGATTATATTTTTTGCAGCCAAAAAAATGGAGAAGCTCTATACTGCCAACAAAAACAAGACCAGGAGCTGACTATGGCTCAGATCATGAACTCCTTATTATCAAAATCAGACTCAAATTGAAGAAAATAGGGAAACCTGCTAGACCATTCAGGTATGACCTAAATCAAATCCCTTATGATTATACAGTGGAAGTGAGAAATAGATGTAAGGACCTAGATCTGATGGATAGAGTGCCTTGATGAACTATGGAATGAGGTTCGTGACATTGTACAGGAGACAGGGATCAAGACTATCCCCATGGAAAAGAAATGCAAAAAAGCAAAATGGCTGTCTGGGGAGGCCTTACAAATAGCTGGGAAAAGAAGAAAGCTAAAAGCAAGTGAGAAAATGAAAGACAGAAGCATCTGAATGCAGAGTTCCAAAGAATAGCAAGAAGAGATAAGAAAGCCTTCTTCAGTGATCAATGCAAAGAAATAGAGGAAAAGAACAGAATTGGAAAGACTAGAGATGTCTTCAATAAAATTAGAGACACCAAGGGAACATTTCATGCAAAGATGGGCTTGAAAAAGGACAGAAATGGTATTGACCTAAGAGAAGCAGAAGACATTAAGAAGACGTGGCAAGAATACATGGAAGAAGTGTACAAAAAAGATCTTCACGACCCAGATAATCATGATGATGTGATCAGTAATCTAGAGTCAGACATTTTGGAATGTGAAGTCAAGTGTGCCTTAGAAAATATCACTATGAACAAAGCTAGTGGAGGTGATGGAATTCCAGGTGAGCTGTTTCAAATCCTGGAAGATGATGCTGTGAAAGTGCTGTACTCAATATGCCAGCACATTTGGAAAACTCAGCAGTGGCCACAGCTTTGGAAAAGGTCAGTTTTTATTCCAATTCCAAAGAAGGGAAATGCCAAAGAATGCTGACTACCACACAATTGCACTCATCCCACATCCTAGTAATGTTCAAACTTCTCCAATCCAGGTTCAGCAATATGTGAACTGTGAACTCCCTGATGTTCAAGCTGGTTTTAGAAAAGGCAGAGAAACTATAGATCAAATTCACAACATCCGCTGGATCACGGAAAAACCAAGGGAGTTCCAGAGGAACATCTATTTCTGCTTTATTGACTATGCCAAAGCCTTTGACTGTGTGGATCACAATAAACTGTGGAAAACTCTGAAAGAGATGGGAATACTAGACCACCTAACCTGCCTCTTGAGAAATCTGTATGCAGGTCAGGAAGCAACAGTTAGAACTGGACATAGAACAACAGAATGGTTCCAAATAGGAAAAGGAGTACGTCAAGGCTGTATATTGTCACCCTGTTTATTTAACTTATATGCAGAGTACATCATGAGAAACTCTGGACTGGAAGAAACAAGCTGGAATCAAGATTACTGGGAGAAATAGCAATAACCTCAGTTATGCAGATGACACCATTCTTATGGCAGAAAGTGAAGAGGAACTAAAATGCCTCTTGATGAAAGTGAAAGAGGAAAGCGAAAAAGTTGGCTTAAAGCTCAACATTCAGAAAATTAAGATCATGGCATTCGGTCCCATCACTTTATGGGAAATAGAAGGGGAAAAAGTGGAAACAGTGTCAGACTTTATTTTTCGGGCTCCAAAGTCACTGCAGATGGTGACTGCAGCCATGAAATTAAAGGATGCTTACTCCTTGGAAGAAAAGTTATGACCAACCAAGATAGCATATTCAAAAGCAGAGACATTACTTTGCCGACTAAGGTCCGTCTAGTCAAGGCTATGGTTTTTCCTGTGGTCATGTGTGGATGTGAGAGTTGGACTGTGAAGAAGGCTGAGCGCCGAAGAATTGATGCTTTTGGACTGTGGTGTTGGAGAAGACTCTTGAGAGTCCTTTGGACTACAAGGTGATCCAACCAGTCCATTCTGAAGGAGATCAGCCCTGGGATTTCTTTGGAAGGGATGAAGCTAAAGCTGAAATTCCAGTACTTTGGCCACCTCATGCAAAGAGTTGACTCATTGGAAAATACTCTGATGCTGGGAGGGATTGGGGGCAGGAGGAGAAGGGGACGACAGAGGATGAAATAGCTGGATGGCATCATGGACTCTGTGAACGTGAGTCTGAGTGAACTCTGGGAGTTGTCGACGGACAGGGAGGCCTGGCATGCTGCGATTCATGGGGTCTCAAAGAGTCGGACACGACTGAGCGACTGGGGTGAACTGAACTGAACTGAACTGAAGTGTTTGTGAAAGTGAGAATCATTCTACTTTCCTCCTACACGGTGGTCTTAAAGCACATTGACGATCATTTAATTCTGGGCCACCTACCAGAAATCTTTTCCATCTCACCTCCTTTCTCAGTTTTCACATAGCTCTCCTCAGTTTTCTAGATCCAGTCTGAAACCACTGTCTTCAGGCTGAGACTGCACTGAATACACTTTTTGTTTCAAGTCTAGGAATCATGGTCACCTCACTAGGTGTACTACCCAGGTTTGCGTTTTAAGAGGGTGATGGGGATAAGGCAGATATGCTTCAGGTTGTGCTGGATGATCCCATGAAGGAAATGACCACCTGTGACTGAATAGTATTCCCAGGAAGGGGTGGTTATTGCCCAATGGTGTGTGAGCCTGGTGTGCAAAGGTCTTCTCAACATGTGCCCTCACAAATTTCTTTTCTCATCTTGTTTTCCTGCTGGCATCTCCATTGGAGCTTACCTCACAGTGGAGACCTTGTCGGAATTCCTTTCCACGAAGAGCTACCACAGCTTCCAGCTTACTGGAGGAAACACTGAGTAATCATGTCCTGAGCATCCAGTTCCCAAGGTCTCTCATTGAGGTGGTTGGCTGTGGAGGAAAGAGGAATGAGTTGTGTGTTTCATCTCTGCACCTGGGTATACAGTGTTTTGTCTTAGTGGGATTTCCTGGGTTTCCTGTGAAGTTCTCACTTCCTGATGTCTCAGTTCAGTTCAGTTCAGTTCAGTCACTCAGTCGTGTCCGACTCTTTGTGACCCCATGAATCGCAGCATGCTAGGCCTCCCTGTTCATCACCATCTCTCGGAGTTCACTCAGACTCACGTCCATCGAGTCCGTGATGCTATCCAGCCATCTCATCCTCGGTCGTCCCCTTCTCCTCCTGCCCTCAATCCCTCCCAGCATCAGAGTCTTTTCCAATGAATCAACACTTCACATGAGGTAGCCAAAGTACTGGAGTTTCAGCTTTAGCATCATTCCTTCCAAAGAACACCCAGTGTTGATCTCCTTCAGAATGGACTGATTGGATCTCCTTGCAGTCCAAGGGACTCTCAAGAGTTTTCTCCAACACCACAGTTCAAAAGCATCAATTCTTCGGCGCTCAGCCTTCTTCACAGTCCAACTCTCACATCCATACCTGACCAGAGGAAAAACCATAGCCTTGACTAGATGGACCTTAGTCGGCAAAGTAATGTCTCTGCTTTTGAATATGCTATCTTGGTTGGTCATAACTTTTCTTCCAAGGAGTAAGCATCTTTTAATTTCATGGCTGCAGTCACCATCTGCAGTGATTTTGGAGCCCCAGAAAATAAAGTCTGACACTGTTTCTACTGTTTCCCCAACTATTTCCCATGAAGTGATGGGACCAGATGCCATGATCTTCTGCATGATGTACTCTGCATATAAGTTAAATAACCAGGGTGACAATATACAGCCTTGACGTACTCCTTTTCCTATTTGAAACCAGTCTGTTGTTCCATGTCCAGTTCTAACTGTTGCTTCCTGACCTGCATACAGATTTCTCAAGAGGCAGGTTAGGTGGTCTGGTATTCCCATCTCTTTCAGAATTTTCCAAATTTTATTGTGATCCACAAAGTCAAAGGCTTTGGCATAGTCAATAAAGCAGAAATAGAGGTTTTTCTGGAACTCTCTTGCTTTTTCCATGATCCAACGGATCCTGATGTCTACTGGTTGCTTATTCACCCTGGATGCATCACACTGCTTAAAATTTTAAGAGGTAGAAGAAAGCACACCATAAACAAACCCAAAAGATGACTCTTAAAATTTTTAGAACAAAGAACCTAAAAATTTAGTGAAAAAAATCCTGAGCCAACAGTTTCTAAGAAAAATGTAGCACTGGTCATTCACTTTATTAAGAGATGTTTCAAATACATGAGCGGCCATTTGACAATAAAGATATAGTACTAGACTATCCACATTAAAAATATATTTAATCTCACTAAGGTAAGAACAATCATATTAAAATTCCCTTGAGAAATCAAACTGTCCCGGAAGTGGGATATATTTTAGAAATTACAGACAGAGACATTAAAATACTTGGAATAACTGTAGTTTGCAAGTTGTAAAATTTAAGTAGAGTCATGGAAATAATAAAATAGACTCCATTTCATCTTATATATATGAAAACTGCAGTGTCAGATTACAAATACAGTGTATAGAATAAATGACAGATTAGACATGGCAGCAGGAGAAAATTATGCACTTGAAGAGATAGCAATAGAAAGTGTCTAGAATGAAGCACAGACTACACCAGTATATACAAAGATGACACAGCATCATCTATTAATTTTTGTCCCCTACGAATGCAACATTGATTAAACATTTGAAAATCAGTCAGTGTAATTCGAATTACTAAAGAACTAAAAATGAAACACAGTAGGGTCATCTCGATAAATGCTGAAAAATAATTTGATAAATTCTAATATCTATTCCTAGGTTAGGAAGATCCCCTGGAAGATGGCATGGCAACCGACTCCAGTATTCTTGCCTGGAGAATACCCAAGGCCAGAAGAACCTGTTGGGCTTACACTGGGGTCTCAAAGAGCTGGATAAAACTGACCATCTGAGTACATTCTATATAAAAACTGCTAGCAAACTAGAAATAGAAAACTTCCTCAACCTGATGATGGTAATAAACTGTATAACTGACATCACACTTTGTGGAAGAACAGCATGCCAGGCTTCCCTGTCCCTGCCAATCACCAACTCCCGGAGCTTGCTAAAACTCATGTGCATCGAGTCGGTGATGCCATCCAACCATCTCATCTTCTGTCATCTCCTTCTCTTCAGGCCTTTGATCTTTCCCAACATCAGGGTCTTTTCCAAGGAGTGAGTTCTTCGCATCAGATGGCCAAAGTATTGGACCTCCAGCTTCAGCGTCAGTCATTTCAAAATATATTCAGCACTGATTTTCTTAGGATTGACTGGTTTGATATCCTTGCAGTCCAAGGGACCCTCAAGAGTTTTCTCCAACACCACAGTTCAACAGCATCAATTCTTAGGCACTCAGCTTTCTTTATACTCCAACTATCACATCCATACATGACTACAAAAAAAGCATTGCTTTGACAAGTCAGTCGTTTATTGGCAAAATAATGTCTCTGCTCTTTAATATGTTGTTTAGGTAGGTCATAGCTTTTCTTCCAAGGAACTAGCGTCTTTTAATTTCATGGCTGCAGTCACCATCTGTAGTGATTTGCACTCCCTCCAGAAACAAAAGTCTGACACTGTTTCCTCTGTTTCCACATCTATTTTCCATGAATTAATGGAAGTGGATGCCATGATCTTAGTTTTCTGAATGTTGAGTTTTCAGCCAACTTTTTCATTCTCCTCTTTCACTTTCATCAAGAGGCCCTTTAAACAGTTCCTCACTTTCTGCCATAAAAGTGGTGTCATCTGCATATTTGAGGTTATTGATAATTCCCTTGACAATCTTGATTCCAGCTTGTGCATCATCCAGCCCACCATTCCGCATGCCATTTGCTTATAAGTTAAATAAGCAGGGTTATGAGATACAGCCTTGATGTACTCCTTTCTAAATTTGCAACCAGTTTATTGTTCCATGTCCAGTTCTAACTGTTGCTTCTTGACCTGCATACAGATTTCTCAGGAGGCAGCACAGGTGGTCTGGTATTCCTATCTTTTGCAGAATTTTCCACAGTTTATTGTGATCCACACAGTCAAAGGCTTTGGCACAGTCAATAAAGCAGAAATAGATGTTTTTCTGGAACTCTCTTGGTTTTTTGATGATCTGGTGGGAGTTGGCAAATTGATACCTGGATCCTCTGCCTTTTCTAAAAGCAGCTTGAACACCTGAAGTTCACGGTTCACATATTGCTGAAGCCTGGTTTGGAGAATTTTGAGCATTATTTTACTAGCATTTGAGATGAGTGCAATTGTGCGGTAGTTTGAGCATTCTTTGGCATTGCGTTTCTTTGGAATTGGAATGAAAACTGACCTTTTCCAGTCCTGTGGCCACTACTGAGTTCTCCAAATTTGCTGGCATATTGAGGGCATCACTTTCACATCATCTTTCAGGATTGAAATAAACTCAACTGCAATTCCATCACCCCCACTAGCTTTGTTCATAGTGATGCTTCCTAAGGCCCACTTGACTTCACATTCCAGGATGTGTGGCACTAAGTGAGTGATCACACCATCGTGATTATCTGGGTCATGAAAATCTTTTTGTACAGTTCTTCTGTGTATTCTTGCCACCTTTTCTTAATATCTTCTGCTTCTCTTAGGTCCCTACCATTTCTGCCCTTTATTGAGGCCATCTTTGCATGAAATATTCCCTTGGTATCTCTCATTTTCTTGAAGAGATCTCTAGTCTTTCCCATTCTATTGGTTTCCTCTATTACTTTGCATTGATCGCGGAGGAAGGCTTTCTTACCTCTCCTTGCTATTCTTTGGAACTCTGCATTCAAACGGATGTATCTTTCCTTTTCTCCTCTGTTTTTCGCTTCCCTTCTTTTCACAACCATTTGTAGGGCCTCCTCAGACAGTCCATTTTGCTTTTTTGGCATTTCTTTTTCTTGGGGAATAGATATGCAAAAATTAAATAGAGGTAGATGAAGATGACTTATATACATTAAAGATTAACTGCAAAGGGAGAAGAACAGTAGGAAAGTCAAACAAAGAAATATATATAAAAATATAATAGTTTGAAAGAAATTTTATTTTTAATTTTATTTTAAATACACTTTACAATACGGGGCCACATTGACGACGCCCGGTGCCGAGTTCCCAACCGCCCCCCCCCCCCCCCCCCCGGCCCCCTGCCCGCCCCAAAATTATAAAAATAGGGAAAAATCAGGAAGAAGAAAGAAAAATGAAAAAAAAAAAGAGGATAACTCCACAGAACTTCAAAAGCCCAGCACAGAGGCAGAGTTTTATAACAGCAATAAAAGATGAGACTGAGAAAACAAAGAAAAGGCTCAAAAGCTTCACTCAATTTCATACTGCCAAAAAAATTGACAACCACAACAGAGGAGGGAGGTGGGAAGGGAAAGAAATCCAAAAGTATCTACAGGGTTTTAATGTCTCCTTACTATGATTGTGTTACTGTCAATTTCTGCTTTTATGTCTGTTAGTGTTTGCCTTATGAATTGAGGTGCTCCTATGTAGGGTGCATAGATATATACAACTGTTATGTCTTCCTCTTGGATTTATCCCTTGATCATTAGGTAGTGTCCTGACCTATTTCTTGTAATCTTCTTTAGCTTAAGGTCTATTTTGTCTAAGGGTTGCTACTCCATCTTTCTTTTGCTTCCCATTTGCATGGAATATATTTTTCCATCCTCTCACTTTCAGTCTATATGTGTCTTTAGGTCTGAAGTGGGTTTCTTGTAGACAGCATGTATATGGGTCTTTTTCTTTTAAATTATTTAATTGGAGGCTAATTACTTTGCAATATTGTGGTGGTTTTTGCATACATTGACTTGAATCAGCCATGGGTGTACATGTGTCCCCAATCCTGAACACCCATCCCACGCTCCCTCCCCATTCCATCCCTCAGGGTTTTCCCAGTGCACCGGGTCTGAGATCCCTATTTCATGCATCAAATTTGGACAGGTGATCTATTTGACATATCATAATATACATGTTTCAATGCTAGTCTCTCAAGTCATCCCACACTGGCCTTCCCCCACAGACTCCAAAGGTCTGTTTTTATGTGTCTCTTTTGCTGTCTCTCATATATGATCATTGTTACCATCTTTCCCATATATAGCATATATCATGTTGATGTGAGAGTTGGCCTGTGAAGAAAGCTGAGCACCAAAGAATTGATGCTGTTGAACTGTGGTGTTGGAGAAAACTCTTGAGAGTCCCTTGGACTGCAAGGAGATCGAACCAGTCCATTCTGAAGCAGATCAGCCTTGGGATTACTTTGGAATGAATGATGCTAAAGCTGAAACTCCAGTACTTTGGCCACCTCATGCGAAGTGTTGACTCATTGGAAAAGACTCTGATGCTGGGAGGGATTGGGGGCAGGAGGAGAAGGGGACGACAGAGGATGAGATGGCTGGATGGCATCACTGACTCGATGGATGTGAGTCTGAGTGAACTTTAGGAGTTGGTGATGGACAGGGAGGCCTGGCATGCTGCGATTCATGGGGTCACAAAGAGTCGGACACTATTGAGCGACTGAACTGACTGGCTGATTCCCTATTGGTGTTTTCCTTTCTGACTTACTTAACTCTATAAAATATGCTCCAGTTTCATCCACCTCATTAGAACTAATTCAAATTCATTCTTTTTAATTACTGAGTAATATTCTATTGTGCATATGTACCTCAGCTTCCTTATCCATTTGTCTGCCAAAGGACATCTAGGTTGCTTCCATATCTTGGCTGTTGTAAACAGTGCTGCGATGAACAATGGCGTACACATGTCTGTTTCAGTTCTAGTTTCCTCGGTGTTTATGTCATATGGCAATTCTATTTCCAGTTTTTTTAGGAATCTCCATACTGTTCTCTGGAGTGGCTGTACTAGTTTGCATTCAGTCAAAGAACTAGTCAGTTCTTTGCATCATATGGCCAAAGCACTGAATTTTCAGCTTTAGCATCAGTCCTTCTGATATATATTCAGGACTGATTTCCCTTAGGATTGACTGGTTTGATTTCCTCGCAGATCAAGGGACTCTGCAGAGTATATTTGTGTATGAATCAATATTTATTGTGCTTATGCTGCCCTCTCATGGAGAAATAGAAGAATGCTAATGCATGTAATTTATAAAATCCAAATGTATTACTTTGTATTTACATGTGTGTGTGAATAAATATTTATGGTGTTTATGCTGCCCTTTCATGAAGAATGCTTTGAATTGAATT
Organism: Nanger dama; assembly: GCA_917880005.1. Taxonomy (NCBI): domain Eukaryota; kingdom Metazoa; phylum Chordata; class Mammalia; order Artiodactyla; family Bovidae; genus Nanger; species Nanger dama. Next base: position 20,233 of record CAKJTW010000282.1, on the reverse strand, counting down.
TATAAAATCCAGATGCGTTCTCTCATATGTATATGTTGGTTGCTCAGTCGTGTCTGTCTGTTTGTGACACCATGGACTGCAGCACACCAGGCTTCCCTGTCCATCACCAACTCCTGGAGCTTACTCAAACTCATGTCCATTGAGTCCATCATGGCATACAACCACCTCATCATCTGTCATCCCCTTCTCCGGTGTTCAATCTTTCCCAGCTTTGCATCAGGCAGCGAAAATGTGTGGGTATGAATAAATATTTACTGTACTTTAGCTGCCCTCTCATTGAGAAATAGAACAATGCTTGAATTTAATTCATAAAATCTAAATGTATTCTCATATGTATATGTGCATATAAATATATACTGTGCATATGATGACCTCTTGAGGAGAAACAGAAATATGCTAATGAATGTAGTTTATAAAATCCAAATAGATTCACTCATATATATGTGTGTGTATGCTGCTGCTGCTGCTAAGTCACTTCAGTTGTGTCCAACTCTGTGCGACCCCATAGATGGCAGCCCACCAGGCTCCCCGTCCCTGGAATTCTCCAGGCAAGAATACTGGAGTGGGTTCCCATTCCCTTCTCCAGTGCATGAAAGTGAAAATGAAAGTGAAGTTGCTCAGCTGTGTCCGAATCTTTGAGACCACATAGACTGCAGCCAACCAGGCTCCTCTGTCCATGGGATTTTCCAGGCAAGAGTACTGGAATAGGTTGAAACTGCCTTCTCTGTATGTGTGTATGAATAAATATGTATTGTGCTTATGCTGCATCTCACGGAGAAATAGAAGAATGCTTGTGAATGTATTTATAAAATCCAGATGCATTCTTTACAGGTTGAAAATGATACTGTATAACTTTGTGAAAAATTAATAGATGCTCATAAAAGTAAATATAAAGTTGGTAGAAAAATACAAAGGAAGAACAAAATCACCCATGATCTCATTTAACATTGGCTCAGAATTCTGAGTTCTTGGGAAAGGGAAATAAAAAAATGAGGGTGTGCTACTTCTTTTAGTATAAAATCATCTTTTCTGCTATCAGAATGTTAACATAGAACTTGGTTTTGATATGTGATCTTGCTTTGGTTACTTATCTTTAAGTCTCTGCTTTTACAAAGACCTAGTAATTTCACTCCCTGTTTAGAGACTGTTTGCTTCAAGGTTGTTTTGTTTTCCCAATTTTTGCTATAATTAAAAAAAATGTTGCATGTCATGGCTATGGTAAATAGTGACGCAGTGAACATTGGGGTGCACACATGCTTTTGAATTAAGGTTTTCTCCAGGAAAATGCCCAGAGTAGGCCATATGGTGATCGTAGTTTTTGTTTTCTAAGGAGAAAGCTGCCATAGAGTTCACCATAGTGGTGGCACCAATATACATGCCCTCTGACAATGCAAGAGGGTTCCCTTTTCTCCACACCCTCTCCAAATTATTGTTTGTAGAATTTTTGATGATGGCTATTTGGACTGGTGTGAAGTAATACCTCATTGTAGTTTTGATTTGCATTTCTCTGGTAACTAGTGATGTTGAGCATCTTTTCAAATGTTTGTTGGCCATCTGTATGTCTTCTTTGGAAAAAATGTCTATTTAGATCTGCCCTTTTTAAAAAAAAAAAATCCTGGGCTACCTGTGCTGTTTGTACATTTTGGAGAATAATGCCATGATAACTAGTGAGAACTATCTGTATAGCACAGGTAACTGCCCTCAGTGCCATGTGGTGACCTAAACAGGAAGGACACTGAAAAAGGATGATGCATACATATATATACAAATACACACATACATGCCACTGATTCCTTTGCTGTACAGCAGTAAGTAACACAACACTGTAAAGCAACTACATGTGCATATATTGTCAGCTCCATTTAAAGAAAGTTCTAGATGAGGCAAAGCTAATATTTACTGATAGAACTGAGAACAGGGGTGCATGGGGAAGGGCAGTGTGAGGAAGGGGCCCAAGAGATTTTCTAAGATGGTGAGAAAAAGTATTGCAGTGAACATCATATATATAATTTTCGTGAAATTGCATAAATACTTCTGCCATGTAAATTCAAAACAAGGTCTTGCTAATTGGCTCCATGAGCTGATAAATTTACTAGATACTGTCAAATTGTCCTTCAGAAAGCTGCATTACATTATGCTTTCACGACAATACATGAGCACTCATTTTCCAACCTCTCATCCTCAATTTGGAGGAAACATTTGGCATCACTGAATGCTTTCACTCACCTTTTGGCAATTTCCATGGTGAGAAATAGTATTCCATTATTGTTTTGGTTTGCATTTCTTTTATCATCAATTAGTTTTAACTTATCCTCCTTTTTTTGTAATTTTTGTATTTTTTTTCTGAGTAATTTTTATTTCTCTGTTCCCTTTGTTTCCATCATTTATCTTCTATTGGGTTTTTCATCTTTTCTTAACTTTTCAGCTCTGCATAAATAAGGTAAATGTATTCTTTGTCAGCCATCTTCCCAATATTTCTCAGTTGTCATTTTGTAATTCCTTGTTTATTTACCAACATAGGAATTTTTTAACAAAGTGTAACTTTCCCCCTTTTAACCTGCTGGACAAAGAAAACTTAAGTTAAAAATTTAAATAACAGGGAAAACTGCAGGGAACTAGAGGGTGTAGATTGAAAGATTGCAGGGAGGGGGTATAACTCTGAGTTCACCTGTGTGCCTTTCCACATGTACTTTTCAATAAACTCTTTACTTTACACTGTATGTGTGTGTGTGTGTGTGTGTGTGTGTGTGTGTGTGTGTGTGTGTGTGTATATATATATAGAGAGAGGGGGAGAGAAGTAAGTGAAGGAGGGTAGTGCCATGCTGGGCCAAGAGGAAGCCAGGACGGTTGGGACTGGACCTGGCTTTCCAAACAGAGAAGTCAGCCATAGGCTTGGTCAGCCTTGTGAAATCAACAGGGACAGGTCTCTGAAGCTGTGATTAGAGGACTCAGGGACCCCGAGCACGTGCTCAAAGCCAAGATCACGAGGAGGGAAGCACAAGCAGGGCGATGATGCTGCCCAGTAAGCATTTCTCCCTTGGGGCAGAGGGAAGGTGAGGCTACTTTTATTATGGAAAATGTAGTCTTTGGATATTGGGAAAAGAACTTGGTCAGTGCACACAGTGTGAAAAAGTAAATAAAATCCATGTTTAATTTCACTACAATTCATATTTTGTGGCTTCCTTAGTGGCTCAGTGATAAAGAACATGCCTACCAATGCAGGAGTCAGGAGTTAGAAACCTGGGTCAGGAAGATCACGTGGAGAAAGCAATGGCACCTCACTCCAATACTCTTGCCTGGAAAATCCCAGGGATGGAGGGCCCTGTTTGGCTGCACTCAATGGGGTCTCTAAGAGTCGGACACGGCTGAGCAACTTCACTTTCACTTTTCAGTTTCATGCATTGGAGAAGGAAATGGAAACCCACCCCAGTATTCTTGCCTGGAGCATCCCATGGAGAGAGGAGCCCAGTAGACTACAGTCTATGGGGTTGCAAAAGAATCAGAAATGACTGAGGGATTGAGTACACAATATTTTAACCTTTCTCCTCTGCATCATTTTTTAGCTCATATTTTTTTCAGGACTGGGATTTAATGGGTCATACAGCAAATGTATGTTTCACTTCTTAGAGAGTCCTAAACTGTTTCCCAAAAGGGCTGTATCATTTTACATCCTCACGAGCCATGTATGAAGGCTCGATTTTCTAACTTTTCCAACACCTTGGTACCTTTAGTATTTTTGATTATGGCCATTCTAGTTGCCTTTGAAAGAAAATGTGACCAACCAGAGGAAGATACAATATATCAAACACTAAGAGTGCATGAGGAAACAGTATGTGTAATGTAATCAGAGATGTGACTAAAACTGGAAGTCTAGATGCTCAGCGAGTAAGAGACATTCTGAAGTGGATTAGAGGGGCTAAGGAGTTTTGAAAGCTATCTGTATTGTGAAGAATCAGATGCACATTAATAGGAAAGAGCATGTAATAATACAAGTGGAGAGCTCAAGGAATCATCGAGGCCCATACCCACACTCAGTGAAGCAATACATACTTTATCTCCACTTCCTTATCTATCTTTATATTTGCTCATCTCAGAATGCATCCTCCCCAAACATTCTGCCTGATTTTCAAGAGAGAAATCATGCAGTAGGCATTCCTGTGTGATAGGCTTTCTTCACTCACACAGTTTATGACCTTTGTTTCTTTAAATGATGACTGGCCATTCAGCAGAGATGAGCCTGATTTGTTGAAAGAAAAAAACAAACTTCATTAACATATGTGAAACAATGGAGGATTAATTCTGGCAGAAAAAAATACACTCATACCCAGTGGGCAGTAAAGCGATTCATTCACCATAAGTCTCCACAGCTTAGGTGTAAGAGTACTTAAAAACAGGGAAAAAACATTCTACCCCATGAGAATGTTTAGAGCAATAGTCACCAACCTTTGTGGTGCCCAGCATGGTTTCATGGGGGCAATGATTCAAATGCATTACATTTACTGTGCAGTATTATTTCTATTATTAGGACACCAGCTCCACCTCAGATCATCAGGAATTAGATCTCTTGAAGAATTTTCCACAGTGTGCACTGATCCTGGTGTGTTGTAGACCAGGGGATGAAAAAGAGGTGGACATGACTGAACGATTGAACTGAACACAGTCAAATGTATTGGCCTATTCAATAAAACAGAAGTAAATGTTTTTCTGTAATTCCCTTGCTTTTTCTTTTCTTTTTTTTAAATATAAATTTATTTATTTTAATTGAAGGTTAATTACTTTGTAATATTGTATTGGTTTTGCCATACTTTAACATGCGTCCGCCACAGGTATACATGTGTTCCCCATCCTGAACTCCCTTCCTCCTTCCTCCCCGTACCATTCCTTGCTTTTTCTATAATCCAATGGATGTTGGCAATTTGATCTCTGGCTCTTCTAGCCTTTATAAATCCAGCTTGAAGATCTGGATGTTCCAAGTTCACATACTGTTGAAGCCTTGCTTGGAGAATTTTGAACATTACTCTGCTGGTGTGTGAGATGAGTACAGCTGTGTAGAAGTTTGAACATTCTTTGCCATTGCCCTTCTTTGGGATTGGAACAAAAACTGACCACTGGACAGAAAAAGGTCAGTTTTCATTTAGAAGTTTGAACATTCTTTGACTCCCCTTCTTTGGGATTGGAACAAAAACTGACCACATGGCAGAAAATGGTCAGTTTTCAATAGAGTATTACTCAGTCATAAAATGGAACACATTTGAGTCAGTTCTAATGAGGTGGGTGATTCTAGAGCCTATTACAAAGTAAAGTTAGTTAGAAAGCAAAAGATATACATTGTATACTAATGCATTTATAAGGAATCTAGAAAGATGGTATTGAAGTATTTATTTGCAGGGCAGCAAGTGAGAAACAGACATAGAGAACAGAATAATGGACATGAGGAGAGGGGAGGAAGAGGGTGAGATGTATGGAGATAGTAACATGGAAACTTATATTGCCATATCTAAAACAGAAAAACAATAGGAATTCGCTTTATGTCTCAGGAAACTCAAACAGGGGATTTGTAACAACCTAAGGGGATAGGATGGGCAGGGAGATGGGAGGGACGTTCAAGAGGAAGGACATATATGTATACCTATGGCTGATTCATGCTGAAGTTTGAGAAAAAACAACACAATTCTGTACAGCCATTACATTAAAAATTTATTCATGTTCTATTTAAAAGCCATTAAATTAACAAAGTTAGAATTATTAACTTAAAAGAAAATTAAAAAGAAATGAATTTTAAAAAAGTTGAAATGACACAAATGTCCATCAACTGGTGATAGAATAAATAAAACATGCAATGCAATATTATTTGGCCACCAAATAAATGGAGTTCTAATATAAACTATAACATGCTACAGCTCTGAAATGATTATGTTAATTAAAAGAAACCAGGCAAAAAGGCTGTATATTGCATTATTCCATTCATGTAAATGAATATGTCCCAGTTTAGGTAATTCTCTAAAGACAGAAAACAGAGTAGTGAATACCAGGGCCCAGATGAGGAGGGAAATGGAAAACGCCTGCCAACTGGAGAGTGTTTCCCACTGGAGTGATGAAATTATTCTAGAATGAGGCTGTGGTTGTGGTTATGCATGGTAAAGTCCTGGTACATGAACAACATGTCCATAAATTTAAAGTTTCTTGAAAAAACTACTAAACTTAACTTCTATGTCCAGGAAAATCATCCTTCAAGTATAAAGGAGAAGTAGATATTATCATATGAATAAAACATTGGGACATTCATTCTCAGCAGATATCTGGTCTGTAAAAATATTAAGTGAAGTGAAGTTGCTCAGTTGTGTTTGACTCTTTGCAACCCCGTGGACTGTAGCCTACCAGGCTTCTCCGTCCATGGGATTCTCCAGGCAAGAATGCTGGAGCAGGTTACCATTTCCTTCTCTTACACAAAATAAGATAATATTAAAGGGAAATTATGAGTTAAGAAACAATGTCATAAAATAAATAAATGAAGGCCGAATGAAATGAAGGATTTTTCCTATTATTAATTGGTAAAATATAAATGCTTGTTTGGGCTTCTCCATCTTTACTTTTCATTGGTTATGAATCTTCATATTTAAAGTGGGTTTCTTGTATATAAGATGTATTTCAGCTCAGCGGTAAAGTATCTGCCTGCAATGCAGGAGCCGTAGCAGATGCGAGTTCCATCTCTGGGTCAGGAAGTTCCCCTGGAGGAGAACATGGCAACCCATTCCAATATTCTTGCCTGGAGAATCCCCATAGACAGAGGAGCCTGGTGGGCTTTCAGTCAGTGGGGTGGCAACCAGTTGGATACGACTGAACAATTAAACAACAACAGACACACATTCCAAACAGAAACTCTGAAGATGATACAAATTGATGAGAAAATCCTGAGCCTAAAGAAAGCGAAAGAAAAAGCCTAGACACTAGAGCTGAATTATAAAAACCTAGAGCGTAGAGCTGAATTATAAAAGGTTTTAGGCAATAAAAGTTTTTCAACAGTAGTGTAGGCAGTGTGTTCAACACAGGAGAGAGGAGTAATTTTTAATACTCACTCAAGAGAACAAATTTCTAGTTGCAATCATAAATTAAAGGAAACAATGTCCAGAAAATAAACATAGTATAAAATCTATTGATCATTTTATCTAATTATGACTGTAAACGTGTAAGGGAATTTTTAAGAAAAAAAATCTGCAAAAGATACAGTTTAAACTGCTTCAAATAAGGCGATTTTCTTTGGTCCATACTTTAAAAATAACTGACAATTAAGAATACATTTCACTTTAAAATATTTTTCAAATTCAGCAAGACATTTTATGTTACAAGACAAGAAGATTTTGTACTTTTCAAGTTAAAAAGAAAGTACCTTGCATGAATACTTTGACATATTTAGACATTTAACCACATTATATGTTTTTACCTTAACAATCTTTGTGGTATTTAGAATCAACTGTTTGAATGTGGGGTGTGTATTAGTATGTTCCCTCAGGGACTGCAGACTGTGCAGGAAGAGGTGCCAAGGCCTTCCAAACCATGAAGAATTATCTGTTTAATGGAACAGTGGTAACCATGGAAACCTGTGTTGGTGCCAATTGTTTAAAAGGGGCTTATCTTAATTAACTGCCTCATAGAAGATAATGAATTTTTGATGATAATTACTAAAACTGTGGCCCTATGAAAATGTAGGTATATATGTATACACATACATACACATATGTGTGTGTGTGTGTGTGTGTGTATATTATATAAACTCTGTACCTTGTAAATTATATATAAAATACTAAAACCTGACATTAGTGACAAGAAACTTTAGAAATTTTAACCAACAAAATTTGGTTTTGGAGAGGAAAACTGCTTAATTAGTGCCTTTATTTTAGAATACTGGAGTATGGAGATGCTAATAAAAGGAGAACCAACTTTTACTGGGTTTTATTCTTGTAACAAAACTCTTTGTGGGCAATGCCCCCACATTGTCTGCACTGGTGTGGGCCACTCCCCCTGGCCCGCCTGTGGGAGCCCACTGCTCCATTCTAAATTCCTTCGTTAAAAAGAGCCTAATCAGTATTGGCGTTGTGACCTGCAAAAACGCCATTCTTTTCCTTCCTTTCTTCCCTCCTTTCTTCCCCATCTTTCTTTCCTTTTCTTTCTTCTTATACAATTGTTGAAGTTGTTTTACATTTATAGTTATTACAGAGTGCTGGGCCTATTCCCCATGTTGTACAATACATCGTTGAGCTCATTCTTGCACTCATCTTACCACGGTATGCTTCTCGCTCCCCCACCTCTGTATTGCCCCTACCTCTTCCCCTCCCCGCTAGTAACCAGTAGATTGTTCTCTATATCTCTGAGCCTCCATTTTTGTTATATTCTCTACTTTGAGGTGTCTTTCGATGCTACACGTGATATCATACAGTATTTGTCTATCACTGATTGTGTTATTTTACTTAATATTATACGTTCCATGTTGCTGCAAATGTCAATATTCCATTCTTTTTATGGGCACCTTCTTTCTATGCCTTTTTAGCAAATGGCACTGCCACCCCACACATGACACAGCTCCCCAGCTAAGTTTCCATCTCTGCACTCACACAGTGAAACACAAAGTCCTCTTCCTCTTCTACCATAGGAAGCATATCCTTGAAGCTGAGTCTGGAATTTTCTCCCCCCTACTTTCTGGATAACTGGACCTTCTGGTCCCATCTCCAATGCCAAAGCACCCATCTCCCTCCCTCTTCACACATTTTTGCCTGCCCTGCGCTTTCTGCCCCCCCCCCCCCCCACTCTCACAGAACTAAGAGACAAACATAATTTCACATCAGGTTGATTTTATTTTCAATATGAATGTATGCAGTTGGTATAATGGTCACATCTGACTGTTGGCCAGTACTCGGAGGCAAGACCCTTGAAGATTTCTGAAGTACCCCTTGGGGACTGCAAGCTGTGCAGGAAGTGATCTCAAGGCCTTGAAAACCATTAAGGGTGTTCTGTGGAATGGAGCAATGGTAACCGTGGCAACCTGCATTTCTGACAATTGTTTAACAGGGTCTTCTTTTAGTGAACGCCCTCATAGAAGACAATGAATTTTTAAAAATAACTACTAAAACTGTGGCAGTATGAATTTATATATATATATATATATATATACACACACATATATATATGCACATATATATATATACATACACACATACACACATATGTGTGTGCGTTTGTATATATGTACACTGAAACTTTGTACCTTGTGGATAATATATAAAATATTAAAACCTGACATATATGACAACAAACGTTTAAAACAGAAATCAACAGAATTTGGTTTTGCAGAGGAAAAGTATTTAATTACATACATTATTTTAGAATAGTGGAGTATGGAGATGGTAATCAAAGCAGAACCAGCGTTTACTTGGCATATTCTTGTAATAAAACTCTTCGTTAGCAATGCCCCCCAGTATTGCCTGCACGGGATGTGCACTACTCCCTTTGCCCCACATGAGGGAGCACACTGCCTGTTCTAAATTCCTTTCTCCAAATAAGACATACAGAAGGCTAACAATCACATGAAAAGATGCTCAACATCACTCATTATGATAAGAATGCAAATCAAACCCACACAATATACCATCTCATGCTGGTCAGGATGGCTGCTATCCAAAAATCTGAAGCAATAAATGCTGGAGAGCTTGTGGAGAAAAGGGAACCATCTTACCCTGTTGGTGGGAATGCAAACCAGTACTGCCACTATGAAGAACAGTGTGGGGATTCCTTAAAAACCGGGAAATAGAACTGCCATATGACCCAGCAATCCCACAGCTGGGCATACACACTGGGGAAACCAGAACTGAAAGAGACACATGTACCACAATGTTCATCACAACACTGCTGACAATAGCCAGGACATGGAAGCAACCAGTGGTACATATACACAATGGAATATTACCAAGCCATTAAAAAGAATGCATTTGAATCAGTTCTAATGAGGTGGATGAACCTGGAGCCTATTATCTAGAGTGAAGTAAGTCAGAAAGAAAAACACCAATACAGTATACTAACGCATATATATGGAATTTAGAAATATGGTAACAATAACCCTGTATGCAAGACAGCAAAAGAGACACTGATGTATAGATCAGTCTTTTGGACTCTGTGGGAGAAGGCGAGGGTGGAATGATCTGAGAGAATAGCATGGAAACATTGCTGGGGGCCAGCGTGAGGAACTCCGCCCATGGCAAAGGTCATGAGGAAGGAGGCTTCGGAATACACAAAGGCATGATCAAGCCTCTGGAATCCCCCTGTTCCCGAGAATCTACCCCAAAACCAGAGTGTGTTTTTGGCTCTTACCTACAGCTTTGACTTTCGGGGGCTCTCTCCCCAAACCGTTTCTCTCGGAGAAGGTGTAAACGTGCACCTCCAAGGCAATAAAAATTCCTGCACCTCCAATAAAAAATGTGCATCTCCAATGAAAATAAAAAATTTTCCTTGATAAATGTTAATCAACCAAAAAACTCATTTTCTTTGAAGTGTTTTTTTTTTAATCTGCAGCACCCTCAAAGTACTAAATAAAGTTACATTCTTACAGACCAAAGGTGCAGTGAGTTACAACAAAGAAAGTGCTTTACTCAAAGATCTAATGTTGCTAATGCCAGCGCTACTACCTGTTTTTTCTATATACCAACTATATCAACAAATAAATGATATGAAAACTTGGCAGCAAGTATTGGCTCAACAATGAAACCCTTAACCAGTTTTATTCTAATGATTTTTAACTCCTCGAAAGGCTCTACATCACTTGAATGTTTTAAGCTTTCTGTGCTTCTCGCAGTTGGGAGGCTGTAATCAATCACATGTGTATTTGAAAAAGTTCAGATAAACCTGTCAGGCAAGTTAGAAAGCTATCAGAGGGGTTTGACTAGAAACACTCCATTATGCCCAGGATACTTATTAACTAGAGCTCTAAGTTAATTTTTTTAGAGAAAGGTGGTCGGGGACCACCCTCCATTGTTAACAGAGGAGTTAGTGAAAAATAGCAGGACAGGCAAATTCTGGTTTTGGGGTAGATGCGTGAGAAGGTCGAGGGGCTCCCTCGAGTCCTGACTTGTGTTTGCCTGTCAGGCCACTTCCTCATGACCGTTGTCATGGGTGGGATCTCCCATGATGGCTCCCCACACTCTGGGACCTCCTCTGGTCCGTACTGATATATCTCTTCGTTCACCTTGGAGCACTGGCTACAGAGCTATGAACCACTGACTTTTTTAAGTTTCCTTGTGGTGGGCGAATGGGGAGCAATTCAGATGTTTTGGGGGAAAATGTGGCATTTATCATCCTCAAAATTACCGAGGTCGCCTAGAGAAAACAAGAGAGTGGTAGAGAATGGCATTGGTTTGGGAAGAGAGTGAAGGTGGATGGGAACAACAGCTTCAGGAGAAAGGGTGTGGGCAGAGAAGGGTTATGTGCCAGGCAAGGACAGGGGAGGGGGTCTTCTGGGGGTGGGGTCAATGGGCAAGAGGAGATCAGGTGGGTTCAGCTCACCTTGACATGTCTTTTGGCCTCAATTGAGAGGAGGTCTTCATCTTTTTGTCCCAAGTAACAGGAGGCAGGTGTTTCATAAGTGTTCTGGAGCCTCGTGGCTTGCCAGTCACCTTAGCCATTTTGAGCCCTCCCAGTGGTCTGTTCCAGAGCCCCTGAGAACCCCTATATATACCCCCCCCCCAGAGAGACACACCCTCATGCTTTATGAGGTCAGCAAGTTTCTTCCCCAGCCAGTGGTGTCCCTGGGTGAGCCTTGGCATTACAAAGCCTCATCCTGACTCCTCTAGCGGAGAATGGGGAACAATTCAGACGTTTTGGTGGGGGAAAAGAGGCATTTATTATTCCCCTAAAGATGCCTCCAAACTCACCTGCCATCCTCATCTCTCTAAGTCAACTCTGATGGGTCATATGGCCGGGAGAGTTTGTCTCCTCCAAACTTTGTCTATTATATCAATTTACAACTGTGAAAGTGTAAGGGAATTTTAAAAAAATCTACAAAAGATACAGCTTAAGCAGCCCCAGTTAGCATAGGTTTATTTTCTTTGTTCCATAGTCTCAAAATAACTGATAATGAAGAATGAATTTCATTTAAAACCTATTTTTCAAATTCAGAAAGATATTTTATGTTCAAATATAAGAAAATTTTGTTCTTTTAAAGCTAAAACAGTTTGTACCTTGCAGTGCATTCTTTGCTTCACTGATTTAGACCTAAATAAAAGCACATTGTGTGTCTTTTCCTTGACAATTTTTGAGGTATCACTGTGTATTTAGAATCAACTGTTGGAACGTTGGGTGTGTATAAGTACATCCCCTTGGGGACTGCAGGCTGTGCAGGAAGTTATCTCAAGGCCTTGAAAACCAATAAGAGTGCTCTGTGGAATGGAGCAATGGTAACCGTGGGAATCTGCATTGGTAACAATAGTTTAACAGGGTTTTCTCTTAATGAATTCCCTCATAGAAGGCAATAAATTTTTAAAAATAATTACTAAAACTGTGGCTGTATAAATTTATATATATATATATATACACACACACACACACACACACACACACACACACACATACACACATGTGTGTGCGTTTGTATATATGTACACTGAAACTTTGTACCTTGTAGATAATATATAAAATATTAAAACCTGACATATATGACAACAAGCATTTAAAATAGAATCCAACAGAATTTGGTTTTGCAGAGGAAAAGTATATAATTACTGACATTATTTTATAATACTGGAGTATGGAGATGGTAATCAAAACAGAACCAGCATTTACTTGGTATTATTCTTGTAATAAAACTCTGTTGGCAATGCCCCTCAGTATTGCCTGCACGGGATGTGTGCTACTCCCCCTGCCCCACATGTGGGAGCCCACTGCTCCATTCTAAATTCCTTTCTCCAAAGAAGACATACAGATGGCTAACAAACACATGAAAATATGCTCAACATCACTCATTATCAGAGGAATGCAAATCAGTAACACAATGAAGGACCATCTCATGCTGGTCAGGATGGCTGCTGTTTAAAAATCTCAAGCAATAAATGCTGGAGAGGATGTGGAAAAAAAGGGAACAGTCTTACACTGTTGGTGTGAATGCAAACTAGTACAGCTACTATGGAGAAAAGTATGGAGATTCCTTAAAAACCAGGAAATAGAACTGCCATGTGACCCTGTAATCCCACAGCTGGGCATACACGCCGAAGAAACCAGAACTGAAAAAGACACATGTACCACAATGTTCATCACAGCACTGTTTACAATAGCCAGGACATGAAAGCAACCAGTGGTGCATACACACAATGGAATATTACCAAGCCATTAAAAAGAATGCATTTGAATCAGTTCTAATGAGCTTGATGAACCTGGAGCCTATTATATAGAGTGAAGTAAGTCAGAAAGAAAAACACCAATACAGTATACTAACGCATATATATGGAATTTAGAAATATGGTAATGATAACCCTGTATGGAAGACAGCAAAAGAGACACAGATGTACATATCAGTCTTTTGGACTCTGTGGGAGAAGGCGAGGGTGGAATGATGTGAGAGAATAGCATGGAAACATGTATATTATCATACGTGAAACAGATACCCAGTCTAGGTTCGATGCATGGAACAGTGTGCTCAGGGCTGGTGCACTTGGATGACCCAGAGGGATGGGATGGGGAGGGAGGTGGGAGGGGGATTCAGGATGGAGAACATATGTACACCCATGGCGGATACATGTCACGTATGGCAAAAACCACTACAGCATTGTAAAGTAACTACCCTCCAATTAAAATAAATACAATTTAAAATATAAACTAAATTCCATTGCTAAAAAGGCCCTAATCAATCTTGGCTTTTTGACCTCCAAAAACACCATTTTCCTTCCTTTCTTCCCTCCTTCCTCCTCTCTCTTTCTTTCCTTTTCTTTCTTATTATACAATTGTTAAATTTTGCTTTCCATATATAATTATTACAGAGTACTGGCTCTATTCCCCATGTTGTACAGTACATCCTTGAGCTCATCTTTCAAATAACATGGTGTGCCTCCCACTCCCCCATCTCTGTATTGACCCTGCTTACCCGCCCTGCTGTTAACCAGTAGATTGTTCTCTATATCTGTGAGCCTCCATTTTTGTTATATTCTCTACTTTGCAGTGTTTTTAGATTCTATAAGTGATGTCATACCGTATTCATCTAACTCTGTTTGTGTTATTTTACTTAATAGTATACCTTCCATGTTTTTGCAAATGTCAATATTCCATTCTTCTTATGAGGTACCTTCTTTCTATGCCTTTTCACAAATGGCACTGCCACCCCACACATGACATGGGCTCCCCAGCTAAGTTTCCATCTCTGCACTCACACAGAGAAACATCAAGTCCTCTTTCTTTTCTCCCATAAAAATACATCCTGTAGTTTCAGGCGAGTGACATGCCACTCCCCAGGACACACTAGACAGGCATACATCAGGAGTGGTCAGAAACAAATCCTCCATTTTGGGGTTAGAACAAGGGTCCCAGAGGACTATGGAGAACCCAGAGGGATAAACTCATTGGATGGTAAAGCAGGGGCTGGCGATATCAGTGTGGCAGCTGGGCAAGTGGGAGTACCGAGATGCAGAGGACTAGCGATGCCAAAGCTGTATTCCTTAACGACCTCTCTGTGCCTGAGACGTCCTCTCCGGTCCACTGCTTCTGTGAGGATGGATGCAGTGCTCCCAGCCTCAGGCTAGTCACCATAAGCTTGAATTTGCTCAACTGGTTGTTGGAACACAACTCTCCGGGATGAAACAGGATTGCTGAGGGAGGTGCCTTTGGGCCTCCCCAGAATGGACGAGTGATGTTGGGGTTCTTGTCTGCCCAGGGAGGGCTTGGGGCCTGGTCAGTCCCATGCTGACCTCCCCCATGTGGCCAGCAGATCAGTAGGTCCTCCCATGAGACATAAGTGACAAGACACAGAGCTTGTGAGGGGATCATGCATGAGTCCTGAAGGCAGATCCAAATAGAGGCCAGGACCCTCTCCTCTCTCAGGTGGGGGAAGCTCAGGCTTATGCAGCCTAGATGCAGAGTCTGGATTCAGGTCATGTTGGTAGCAGGAGACAGGTTGAGACTGGAGGCTTGCGGGCTTCATATGTCCTAGGCTCATTCAGAGAAGTTCTGTTTACAGCGTGCGAGACCCAGGTGATCCTCACAGAGGCAGGCTGAATTCATGACCTTTGTAGGCATCATCCTTCCCTGGATCCTACTGCTCACGGAGACCCTGGAGCATCTTCGGTGTGACCCTGAGGATTTAGGGTGCCGGGGCCCTGAGACCTGCAACTTCACTGTGGCCGTCAGGGATGTCATAGGCAGCAGGGTTCCCAAAAGGCGAGTAGGCTGCCTTCTTCAGCGGGGAGGCAGTGGAGGAAGGAGGGGCCCTGGAGTAGGGAGAGGTGTTGCAGTCTGGCAAGTGTTCCAGCTCCTGGTGGAATACATCATTGAGGAGGTTGATGTGGTGGCAGAAGAGGAGAAGGAGAAGCTGTCCTTGCAGGAGCTGTAGGAGAAGCCAGAGGAGCAGGGCCAGGAATATCCAAGGACTGGAGCCTCGAGCATCCAGCCCCCACTGGAGGCGATGGAGGCATTGGCAGCCCTGCAGGGGGAGCTGAGCTCCACAAATGACAAAGACCCCTAGCCTAATCAGCTCCAGAGGAAGGACCATCAGAAGAGAAATCTTCCCTCCAGTCAGAGAAGTGCCATCATACAGGGAGGCACGTCATCATGCTTAGGAGGATGAGAAGGAACAGGAGTAGGAGGAGGGGGTGGGGGTGAGGGAACCCATCAGCTGAGGGGAGGCCAAGGGAATTGGGGGCCAAGGGGATTGGAGTTAAGGGTCACTGTGATCCTCACAGGCACAATGCCAGCAGAGCCAGGAACCTCTCTACCTGTACGTGTCTGAACAGATGACTATGGGAGGTTCAGTTTGGCTCACATCTGAATAGGAGCCACACACTTTGGAAGGAAATGAAAGTCATCAGTGTCTGGCGACAGTCAGCCAGATGACTCCAGTACGTCCACGTCATCCCTTGTCAAGACAGGGAGCAGGGAAGAGACCCAGGGCTCTCTTGCTAAACAAACGGACACAGACACTTGCACACAGAGAATGCATGCTGCAGGGACTGTAGATCCTGAAGTTTCAGGCAAGTGACATGCCAGTTCCCAGCAAACACATTCCAGGTATACATGGAGAGCGGTTAGAAACAGATCCTTCCTTGGGGGATGCAGACAAGGGTCCCAGAAGACCACAGGGGATGCAGAGGGATGAGCACCACGCATGGTGTGGCAGGGTCTGGGGATGTTGGTGTGGAGGCTGGGAAAGAGGGAGTACCCACATGCAGAGCACTGGTGATGCCAAAGTGGTACATCTACACGACCTGTCTGTGCCTGAAATATGGGCAGTCCCGAAGGTAAATAAGTACTCCCACAAGAGAGTACTTACAGATGCGTGTTCTGATGCCCTTGCTCTCCCCGAGGCTAACCCTGTTAGGAGACTCTTCCTTCCCTGGCATGTGGCATGACTGGTTCCTCGATTTTGAACAGATTACGCACCACTGCCAGATGACCATCATGGTCACCGACTGAGATGAAGACTTGCTTATCTCCATGATGGCTATGAAGGGCAGAGCAGGAGCCTGAGGACAGGTGGGTTCAGGAGCTGGGCAGGCTTGTGAGGATTGGAGTATCCTATGACCCGGGTGTGTGCGTTTGTCATGAGCCTTTGGAAAGGAAAAGTGGAAGATGCTGATGCCTGCTTGGCAGGCAAGCTGCAAACCCTAGAAACTTGCACACCTTCACCTTTTCCAACCTCCCGATCCTGTCAGGTGCCAGAATGAGGCCATCCCCAGGCCCGCTGCAAGCTGGTATTTTCCTTTCAGGACAACCCGTGCTTCAGGAACAGAGAGATCATTAAGGAGTACCACTCTGGCATCACTGGTGTGTCCTGGTACCAAGGGTGGTGTGGGTGGGTGGGAGAGGGAGTCAGATGCACTGCATACCTGAATCTTTGCTGTCTCCCCCGTCCTCCTTCAGGATATGACATGTACAGCCTCTCTGGTCCACTGCTTCTGTGAGGACAGATGGGGAACTCCCAACCTCAGGCCGAACACCAGCAGCGTGAATGTACTTAACTGGTTCTTGGACCACAACTCTCCAGGACATAACAGGATTGTTGAGGTGGGGTACATCTGGACCTCCACAGAATGGACGATTGGTGTTGGGGTTCTTGGCTGCCCATGGGCAGGATCGGGGCTGTTCATCCATATGCTATCCTCCACTGTGCAGCCAGAAGATCATTGGAGAGGGCCTGTGAGTCAATCCCCTGCAGTATAAACCCCAAGAGGAAGGTCCTGCCATGAGAGATAAGTGACAGACACAGAGGCTGTGAGGGGGTCAGGAGGTGAGTCCTGAAAGCAGATCAGTATAGAGGCCAGGACCCTCTCCTCTCCTCTCCCTGGTGGGGAAGCTCAGGTTCAGGCAGCCTGGATGCAGAGCATGGATTCACGTCTGTGGGAGCTGTGATCTCCACAGCAATAGTGCCAGGAGAGCCTGGGAATCTTTCTACCTGCAAGTATCTGAGCATATGACCATGGGAGGCTCAGTTTGGCTCACATCTGAATAAAAGTCACACACTTTGGCCAGGAATGCATGTCATCTGTGACTGAATACAGTAGGCCAGATGACTCTGGTACATCCATGCCACCGCTTGTCAAGACAGGGAGCAGGGCAGAGACCCAGGCCTCTTTTGCAAAATGCACAGACACAGGCCCTTGCACTTGGAGAATGCATGCTGCAGGGACTGCAGATCCTGAAGTTTCAGGCAACTGACATGACACTTCCCAGGAAACACATGCCAGGCGTACACTGAGTACGGTTTGAAACATATCCTTCCTTGGGGGAAGAGGACAAGGGTCCCAGAAAACCACAGGGGATGCAGAGGGATGAGAACATCACATGGTGTGGCAGGGGCTGGGGATGTCTGTGTGGCAGCTTGGCAAGCGGGAGTACCCAGATGCAGAGGACCAGTAATGCCTAAGTGGTACTGCTATACGACCTGTCTGTGCCTGAAGCACCAGTGGTCCCGAAAGGAAACCAGTACTCCCAAAATTGAGTATTTACAGATGCCTTTTCTGTTGCACTTGCTCTGCCCGAGACTAACCCTGTTACTCAAGACTCTTCCTTCCCTGGCATGTGGCATGAGTAGTTCCTTGACTTTGAGCAGATTACAAACCACAGCCAGATGCCCGTCACTGTCAGCGAACAAGATGAAGACTTCCTTATCTCCATGACCACTATGAAGGGCAGGGAGGGATCCTGGGAACATGTGGGTGGGGGGAGCTGGGCAGGCAACTGGGGGTTGGGGGATCCTATGACCCAGCTGTGTGTGTTCGCTGTGAGCCTTTGGAAAGGAAAAGTGGAAGATGCTGATGCCTGCCTGGGAGGCAAGTTGCAGACCCTAGAAGCTTGTGGACCTTCACCTTTTCCATCCTCCCGGTCCTGGCAGGTGCCGGAACAAGGCAATCCCCAGGTCCGCTGTAAGCTGGTATTTTCCTTTCAGGACAACCCGTGCTTCAGTAACAGAGAGATCGTTAAGGAGGACCTCTTTGGCATTGCTAGTGCGAACTGGCTACCACGGTGGTGTGGGTGGGTGGGAGATAGGAGTTGGATGCACCATCTACCTGAATCTTTGATGTCTCCCCTGTCCTCCTTCAGGATATAGGGCATGTATGTCCTCTCTGGTCCACTGCATCTGTGATGATAGATGGGGAGCTCCCAACCTCAGCCCGGACACTAGCAGCATGAACGTCCTCAACTGGTTCTTGGAACACAACTCTCCAGGATGTAACAGGATTGCTGAGGTGGGGTCCATCTGGGTCTGTCAGAATGGTCGATTGATGGTGGGCTTTTTGGCTGTCCATGGGAGGGCTCAGGGCTGGTCATCCATATGCTGTCCTCCCCTGTGCAGCCAGCAGATCATTGGTGAGGGCCTGTGAGTCAATCCCCTGCAGTATTAACCCCAAGAGGAAGGTCATGCCATGAGAGGTAAGTGACAAGACACAGGTTGTGAGGGGGTCAGGAGGTGAGGCTTGAAGGCAGATTTGTGTAGAGGCCAGGATCCTCTCCTCTCCCTGGTGGGGGAAGCTTAGGCTCATACAGCCTAGATGCAGAGCCTGGATTCACATCATGAGGGTAGCAGGTGACAGGCTGAGACTGGAGGCTTGGGGACTTCTTGTGTCCTAGTCTCATTCAGAGAAGCTCTGCTTATAGCACACAAGACCCAGGTGATTCTCACCAAGGCAGGCTAAATTGAGCAACTGTGTCAGCATCATCCTTCCCTGGGTCCTGCTGCTCACGGGGATGCTGGGGCTACTTTGGTGTGAATCCGAGGATTCAGGGTGCCAGGGCCCTGAGACCTGCTGGCGCAGTAGGGCCCTCAGGGATGCCACAGGCAGCAGGTGGCTCACCGGTCGAGGATTCTGCCTTCTTCAGTGGGAAGGCAGAGGAGGAAGGAGCAACTCTGGAAGAGGGAGAGGTGGTGCAGTCCAGCAGGTGTTCCAGCTGCTGGTGTAAGACATCATTGAGGTGGTTGAATTGGTGGCAGAAGAGGAGCAAGGGTAGCTGTCCTCGCAGGAGCAGTAGGAGAAGACATAGGAGCAGGGCCAGGAACATGCAAGGACAGGAACCTTGAGCGACCAGCCCCCACTAGAGGCACTGGAGGCACTGGTGGCCCTGCTGTTGGAGCTGAGCTGTGGAATGAGAAAGACCCGAAAGCCTAACTTTGGCTCCAGAGGAAGAACCATCAGAGGAAAGAGTGTCCCTCGAGTCATATTAGTGTCATCATCCAGGGCATCCATGGCTTGTGGACCAAAGGCGTATCCTTAGTGTTGCTTCTCAGGCATCAGATGCTCAAGAGGATGAGAAGGAGCAGGAGCAACAGGAGGGGGTGGGGTAAAGGAACTCGCCAGCTGAGTGGAGGCCAAGGGAATTGGGGGACCGTGAATTGGGGTTCATGGGAACTGTGATCACCATAACCAGAGTGCCAGCAGAACCTGGGAATTTTTCTAACTATACGTGTCTGAGCAAATGACTCTGAGAGGCTCAGTTTGGCTCATATCTCAATAGAAGCCACACACTTTGGCAGGGAATGGATGTCATCAGTGATGAG